>KV448429.1:0-33572 GCA_001658105.1 Rhizopogon vinicolor AM-OR11-026
CATGCCTTCATTGCTGAGAAACCTTCTTCCATAGGATTGAAATCTGGAGAATAGGCCGACAAATACACAAGGCACATTCCCTTGGAATCATTCAAATGATGGCATCAAAAAGTTAGCGGCAAAACTCGTACGAAACATCTGCTGCTGTAAGTAGACGGGGACGACCGCTTTCCAAGGGTTTGCTGACTACAGCGCCTGTAAGACGTGAGAGCCGAAGAACTCGGTTGACAGTGCGGTAGCTCGCGTGGGTGACCTGTGCTATAGCTCTGGGTGACATGTGGCCGACATAGTGACCCGTTGCTGTTTGACAGCTGCTGGGATGTGACGGCGGTTTCGTGGCATGGTCACGGTGGTAGTGGATCAGTGGTGCGTGGGGCCCGACCGACGGTGCGCGCTATGGTACGACATGGAGTGGTGCAATTCTATTTGGTACACCTTACTAATGCTCCAAGGACAAACAGAGTCGGTGAGTGGAATAAAATGAAATCAGGTCTATCGATATGAAAACAGCTGTAAGGCGTTAACATCGCCACAAACTCGAACACTACGTGGATTCAGCCTTTCTTGCGGGGCGACAGCGCTTTGGTTCGGTATTTCAAATTTCAGGGGTGATGGGAGAGAAGCCTTGAGAAAGTGCATTAGAGAGAGGGCATCAGAGAGAGGACTCAACGTTAACAATTTCAAGCTTTTTCAAGCCTACGCGAGCACTCTTTGAATACTAGTGGAGAGGCTCGCTTACGAACTTAACCGATGGAGTCCGTGAGACTGTCCGTCACTAATCCCTGGACTATCCCAAACTGAGTGCTCAATGAGCGGCTAAAGTTGTAGCTGAGGACTCATTTTACGTTAACAATTTCAAGCTTTTTCAAGCCTACGCGAGCACTCTTTGAATGGTGGAGAGGCTCGCTTACGAACTTAACCGATGGAGTCCGTAACTAATCCCTGGACTACCCCAAACCGAGCGCTCAATGAGTGGCTAAAGTTGTAGATGTGCGGGATGGTGGTGGGAAACATTTAGTAGCGGAAGCGGTGGTTTATGTCATAAAAATATTTTGGAATTGCTCTTCGCCCATGCACGCGCGCAAACCATCATCTGTAGTGAGCTGGTGTCATCCTTTGCAGCAAGTTGCAAGAGTTACGAACGTTATGACTTTGTTGAAATCAAGTTGCGTTGAACGACAGACAATTTAGCACAATCCGACACTACGCTATTACATATTGGCAATCACGTCACCAGCCGGCTGCACCAGTCAATCTCGGACAATTTTCCAGATGTCTTGGGAATCCAACGAGTATACACATGCTCTCCGGCAAGTCTAACTTTGCTCACAAATATCGTTGAATTTATGCCGCGGTGGATAGCGGTTATCATAATGTTCACCGGTCATCAGTCATGTCATCAAGTACTCACCAACGGTCAAAACCGGGAAACTTCTTCATTGTAGATATGATGCTACCTTGATGCCTTCCCCTTCATACCCGTCTCCTTCAAGTTACCCTCCGTCTGTCACCAAAATATTTGGAGTCACTCAAGTCGTCATCCACGTTATCTATCGCATTTTCCTCATAGTTCTGCGCATACCCGGTCTCATCTCCCTCTCGATTTTGGTCACGCTCTACAAAATAGCTGAGCAAAAGTTTTCTGACAAGTTCTTTCCCGGACAGGAAGGTTATATATGGCCTCCTGCGTTCCCCTCGAGTTGGAGGTCTCTACTGCTCCTCCTCGTTGTAGTGCCCATATTTGCCTTCATTCAAATACTTCGTCTCTTGGTCAGTCGATTTTCACTTCTTCTGCCTATCGGTCGATGGATCAAGACACTCGGAACCCGGAACCTTTCTCGTCATGGGTATGCCATGTTCCAGCGAAATGGCCGTGGCCGCGACAGGCGTGAATCATTCAATGCTACTGATGAAGAAAATTCACTGGTCGATGGTGCCGAAGGATATAGTGAGCGATCCTTCTCAAGACCAACCTCTCCTACCGCACGACTTGCCCGGCACGTCAAGGCCCGGCAGATACAGCTTCTCGCATATGTCACACTTTTTTGCGTGAGCACGTGGGTTGGAGTGCATTATGAGCAGTCAGGCGATGTGCGGTATAGAGATGCCATTCAGGCTGCCGTTGCGCGTCCTCGAAGACAAGGGTATGGAAAGCAAGGTGAGCTCTTCGAACCTGTTAAATTGAATGCAACTTACATGGGTTCAGAGAAAATTTTCATTGTCGCGATGTTCCACAACAATGAACAAGTTATTCCCTACTGGCACAACTCTCTTATTAAGGTTATCCATTATCTCGGTCCGGACAATGTCTTCGTGTCTATTGTCGAGAGTCACAGTACCGATGGCTCGCCTCACCTCCTTTATGCACTGGACGCAGATCTCGCACGTATGGATGTGCCGCGGCGCATACTCACAGGAGATGAAGCGGTCACAAAACCTGATGATATGAACGGCAACAATCGCATTGAATTCTTGGCTGCTACGCGTAACCGCGCAATGGAGCCCCTCATGGAAGGAGGGTATGATAGAGTTGTGTTCTCGAATGACATATATATCGAGCCCGAGAGTATGGTAGAGTTATTGGAGACGAATAATGGGAATTACGATATGGCATGTGGGCTGGACTTTGGGCATTTTGGGTACGCACGTCCAACTGCCAGGGCATATCCACGATTCTAATGGCAGTGAAGCGCATATGATATGTGGGTTCTTCGCGATCGACAGGCTAAGCTCGCGAGCGGAATGTGAGTTTCGAAATTCCATGTTTATGGAGATCTAATTCAATCTATCCGGCGTCTAGCTGGCCATATTTCTTCGACGAAGCTGACTATCATGCAATGCAGGCTGACTCTCCCGTGCCCGTATTCACCTGCTGGAATGGTATCGTTGCATTCGCTGCGGATCCTCTTCTTCCGATAGCCTTGCGCTCTAACCGCACACTTTCTAATAATTCGCTGCCATACAATTTACCCTCAACCCACCCAGCAGCACACAATTCCTCGATGCGCGGTCCGAATCCTGCTCTGACACCCCCAATACGGTTCCGCGCGTCTGCGCCAGGGGAATGTTTTTCCTCAGAAAGCTTCTTACTTCCTTACGACATGAGACGACAATTCAATTTGCAACAAATATACGTCAACCCAAGGGTTATCAATGGGTACGACTGGAGGTGTGTTCGCATGCCACCTTTTTCTCGTTTGGCGTCTCATTGTATCATGATCATGTTTAGATTTTATGTCTACTTCAAATGGCTCATGCGCCACCCTGTGCTTCGGTGGTGGATCGAAAATGTGTACAATGGCGCATGGATGGCAAGAGCTGTGATGGTTGTGGGCGATCCAGAGCGTGTGTCCAGGTGGGACGGAGGAGACTGTCATCCATGGTGGTTTTGAAATCTGCTTTCCCTTTGGTATACCTAGTTTCTGGCGTAGGGTTTACGAATATAGGTTGTGGGGATGTATTTATTTGCTTTTACTTGGGTATACCTAATTTTTGACGTAGGGTTTACGGATATAGGTTGTGGATATGATATATAGTTATGCAATACATATTTGCTATCACCTACCTGGCAGGAGCCACCGGTCTTCAGACATGTTACAATATAGCTGCAGAGCCTTGTGTTGCCGTGGTCACCGGGCGCTTGTGGGGAAGTTCATCGTGCCTGTTAACTGACGTATTTTCTCTGCTAGTTGTGATTGAGGTAACGTTACTAAAATGATTCGTCTTATCCAACTTGGTTATCATCCACGATAACAACACATTGGCGCTCGAGGTTTGAAAGCTCGGAATACCAGGGATTACGAGGTTGCCAACATTACCGTAGCGAGCTTTCGTATTGCAAGTACAAGTACGTCGTCTAGCGATATTTTTCCCAACAACCGTTCACACCAGGCTGTTCATGATCACAGTTGTTATGCCGCTATTGTTGAAGTGTTGTAGTGTTCGACAACGAACCTCTTTATTTTCGACTCCCGAATTGTACTTTGCAACTAACGACAGGCTCGAAGTTCCCCACGCATCCCACATGCAAGTACGGAGCCTCTCAGGAAGACAGGCTCTTGAACGGTTTTAACGTCAGAGCAAAGGTCAATTAGTTCAAGTATAAAGCTTGCAGCAGAGGCCGTCGCCAACCTCGCATAGTTTAGCTACTCTTTACTTCCTCCCTGGTACATGGCATGTCATCAGAGATCGTCGAAACTGATGATAAATCCTCAAGTGTTCTCCCTGAAGCGTCCGGGGCCTTTGCGCTCGTTCATTGGGATCACTGCAAGTATAAACCTCGATGGGCGAATGCTTCATGGAAGCTATCCAAGATGCCTCGGACAGGTATTCTGGAAGAAATAGCACTCAAAGGGCGCCATGAACTTGCCAAGATCCTGAAGTGCTCTCGTTCTCCTGGAGAACTGCATTTCAAGCAATGCATCCCAGGAGCTTCTACGTATTTCCCGATGTATATACAACCTGTTCCGTTATCTCCCGGAAGAAAGCGGGCTTTATTGGTGAGCGTCAAGTGTGTTTGCAAAACAGTGAAATTTTTGAAGCCGTGTATCAGATCGGAATTAATTACAAAGGTCAACGCTGGGAATTGAAAGGATGCAACAACGACATTGGCAATATTTTTCAACCACTTGTTAGTACGTGCAGTTTGTTGACAAAACACAACGATTCGGTAACGTCCTCATGACTCCTTTGCAGACCAATGGGGGTACCATCCGAGAGATATTACACTACTTACTGATGAAGGCAATAACCCCTTACCGACCAGGAGCAACATTTTATATGAAATGCATCGTTTGGTGTCTCACGCAAGAGCTGGCGACTCCATGTTCGTTCATTGTACGTACTCCTCAGACGGTGCAGTTGTGAATCACGCAATTGACTTATGCAGTTTCGGGACACGGGAGCCAAGTCCGGGACGCGGATGGAGATGAAGTCGATGGATATGATGAGGGTAGGACCCAGGCATCTCAGGAAGATCCCTATTGACATTGACATGCCCAAAGTCATATTTCCAGTCGACTATCAAGAATCGGGCGTGATTGTTGACGATGTTAGCAGTCTTCTATATTTATCAAAGAATAATTCTGATTATCTTGTAGGAGATACATGATATTTTGGTTAGTATCGCCATGCAGAGGAAGCCTGCGGTATCTCGAACTGTCACTAATAGAACATTCGCAGGTGAAGCCATTGGCACCTGGCTCACGATTGACGGTACGGCGCTAATCAACGACGTAATAACACCTAACGATTTACTTCTATAGGCGCTCTTTGATGTGAGTATCTTGCTTCATGATGCAACAAGCGCTGAAATTACACTTTAGTCATGTCATTCTGGCACGGTCCTCGGTGAGCCTGAATTTAACTCCATTGAAATAAGCTGACTAATTGTTAGATTTGCCATATATTGTAATACACGCGGTTTCCTCTGATTTTTTTGGTCTGATTGTCACAGTATGACTCCAAGGAGAACAAGTTCGTACATGGTGTTGCACCAGGTGCTCGTACCAGAAAGCAGTCCCAGGCACAAGTTGTAAGCATGAATTTCTGCGAGTTGATTTGTTCAGTCAGGACTCAACATTGACTAGATTTGCTTCTCGGGTTGCGGGGATTCCGAAAAGAGTGAAAGCATCGCACTTCCTGGCCAATCCATTAGCGGACTAATGACCTCGGTGGGTGAAACTAGCCTGGCATTTGTTCTTCTAATTACACTCTCGAAGGCTTTCATCGATGTTTTCTGTTCGTCTCAACTCTTACTACAGGTTTTAACGAGCTAATAGTCGTATTCTGCTCAGCTCGCAATCAGACTCTAACATTGCAAAGCGGACTGGAACAAATCTGTACGTTGATTCGTGGAGTACAGGATGCCGAACAACAGCCTCAGCTCTCCTGTTCATATCCTCTCGTTTGTCAATGTCTCTATGTTGAGAGTATAGCTACTGATGTTGCACAGGACACATCATTGCCTTTCTATATTTGAACGTCGCTTCAACTTGAAATTGAATTAAACATGCACCTATCTTGCTCCCGATTCAACCTTTTCGTGAGATGATCGCAAGTATATGATTTATATGTGGGTCGAACTTACCCCGACGGTGTTATTCGGTCTTCGGCACCTTATGATATGGCAAGTAACTTACTCGTGGGGACCCGTAAATCACCTTCTCAAATTCCCGAGTTCAGATGACAAGACTATGGCATGCGTTTTTGGATGTTTCAAATTATCGATGGGTGTGATCATTCATTGTTTCCACAACCTCGGTGAGGTGATACTATCAGAATCGCCGAATCGTTCGCAAACCTAGTTCGGCTCGCGCACTATTAATCTAAACCCTGCACGAAAATCATTAATCAATGGGCAAGATAACAGAGTAATCCTGCTTCACTCTTCCTTATCTTAGCGCAGGGTATGGCGCCTTCAGCCTGTGCAATAGCGAGTAGAACTTTCTGCAGGAGTCGACGATGTCTGGCGACAGGGTCATCTGACCAACAACCACCATATAATTTCCGCTGCGTCTCGCGACCGAGCATTTCGCCCGACTCCTATCCGTCGCTCTCAGAAGGCGAAGCTCGCTCAGACTGGTAAATATCATTATCTCTTGGCAATTCGTTATGACCATTAGCGCTATGAGGGCGGGAGCATGATGATTCTGCCCTCATAAAGTGCTCAATACCAAGGTGCTGTGGTCATCGCCCTTCATTGAACAGGGCACATATGTTCGCTCCTCCTGCGCGCCTGACTTCGTAAGTGCACATCTTGATAGTTGTGTCTTCACTAACATACCTCATGGAACGACAGATCTAAAAACAAGGGGTAATGTGGCCTCCAAGTCGTGAACCACCTGCGAGTGTTGATTTTTTTTTTTTTGAAAGGAGAGATATTCTAGACCCTACCTATGCAACCCCTGTCCTTGTCGTTCCTATGAGCCGATCGCCATCCCCGAAGTAAGTTATCTACTCCATGCGATCAGTCCATCCTTCATGAATTGTCAAACCTGCCATTACCAGAGCACACCGATCACTAGTACGCCAACAGCCTTTGTCGACTTCTTGCCGGCCACACACAGCCTTTGCTCTATCAATGCCTTCATATGGTCTTATATACAACGAGAACACCTTCACAGACAGCTGTCAGGCACAACGCGATACTACAGCACTGCCCCCTCGCCTCTTACGGAAGCGGTCTTCCCAACCTTTTCAACAGCAGGCACGAGATAGTACGGAGCCATCGAGGCGACGCGTGCACTCGCCGTACGGTGCTGAGCGGCGGCCTCTTAATGCAAACTGCAACCGTGATCAGCACCCGAATAACCAAATAGAAACCGTCCGGACAACCAAAGCATCCTTCCGGCCAAAAAGAAAGAAAGCGTTATGTGTGAGTCCTTTCGAATTTATACAGCGCGTCTGTCGCGATTTCTCGAGTAGATTGGCATAAACTACAAAGGCCAGACCAGGGAGCTCCGCGGCTGTGTAAATGATGCTTGGAACATGTCGGAATTTCTAAAATGTCAGTTCAGTCTCACGCTCTCCTATCGCCTAGTACCATCTGAAACCACTTCGCAGCGTCCTGGAATTACGCGCAGGAGGACATCATGGTGCTCACGGATGAGCTATACTTGAATCCGAAATATATGCCGACGAAGCGGAACATTCTCAACGCACTACGATGGTTAGTGAAAGATGCTCAGCCTGGAGACTGCTTATTTTTCCATTGTGAGTTACATGTCTGTCATTTGACAAAGAGATTTGATAATCTACTCAGTTTCTGGACATGGAGGACGAATCATAGACTTGGATGTTCTCCGCATGGATGCATCTGAAAAGGGTAATAGTTAGGACAATCTACGTGCTTCAGGAAAGGCTGACTTGAAGATGAGCTATCCATCCGATTGACTGGGAATTAGCTGGTGAGATTGTCAGCGAGGTGCGTTCGTAACTGCTTTGCTTGGTTGTGAGGGAGACACAGCTTCTCAAATAGATCCTATACGACACGATGGCAAGTATTTGGAACGCAACAGTGTGGTCGATAACTTGATAACTTCAACATCATGATAGGTCAAACCCTTACCTGCCGGTTGCCGCCTTACGGTGAGTTCGCGAGCAGCCTGATGCGTCGATAGCTTTCGACCTTATACCGATAGGCATTGTTTGATGTAAGTCTCATCTTTCATTCAACTTTGACTGGTAATATCATGATCACCAGTCGTGTCATTCCGGAACCGTCCTTGGTATGAGGCGATTATAATAGTTGCGTTTTGTTATTGATTGGTGTGACTGTTGTCATACAGACTTGCCGTACATTGTCAGTCACAGGTCATGTTTTGATTCCTTCATTAATAAATTGCTCAGTATCAAGCCAATGGTCGCCTAAGATCGCATACTATGAACTCTCAGGCTCTTGCAAAGTACCCAAAAGCTCACGTGGTAAGTAGACATTTAAAGTGTACTTGCCTCGAAGTCCTTTTGATGGTCAACGTTAGGTGTTGTTCGCAGGATGCAGCGACCTCCAAGGTAGCGGAGGTATCATACGGGGTGGAGAGTTTCTCGGGGCTATGTCCGCTGTGCGTATGGTGATGATGATAACAATAATAATAATACGTGTATGCGTTATTCTGACCCGACACACTATCAGGCCTTCATCTCATCACTCAGTAAGTGATAGTATTCCTATAACGGCAGTTCTATTACTTATTAATATTAGCGGAAAACTCAACCCAAACATACTTGCAGGTGCTAGCGTCAGTGAAGGATATTTTACGTCGTACTCAAAAGCAGACGCCTCAGCTGTCGAGCTCTTATCCAATTGTACGTCAACTTCATGCTGCCTGATGTGTTTACCCAATTTCATCAGGATGCCAATCGCCGGTGCCTCTTGTGAACCTGATTGATGTGGTTATATTTTTATCCGTATTTTGTAGATATAGCACGGGGGCCGAGTAGCAGTGATAATAGCTTTGCCCCTATTTCCAGGGATTCTTGCAATAGATAGATGGCCTGATCACAATGACTTTACATAAGCGCATCACCATTTGGAAGGCTTGAATGTTGCCTTCGAACAACAAGATACCATTTACTCCAAGTCCCTTGAGCAATAGCACAAATGTCAAGAAATTTATATTTTACATACTACATAGCTCCACAAGAGACGATCACCGCAAACCCAGCAACAAGAACACGTGCGTCAAGATAATGCTTTCCAATGAGCTTTGTCGAGCAAGAAAGGATATGGCATAAAAGTCATAGCATAGTGATCGAGGATGTAGAGTCTATGGTGACAGATGAGATCGTCTGAAATGTGGTAGATGATATCAACGAGGTACATACTTGACTCCAGCACTGTCAAACACGGATGGGCTTTATCGAGGCAGGAGTGGGCCTTCCCCTAGGTCTGGGTCGGTTGAGCCTCAATGTTTCCGATGGGCTATAGAAACGCTCAGCAGAATGCAGATACGCGAACGCGACATCACTCACGTCATGACTAGCCCTTGTGAAATATTAGCAGCGACTGACAGGGAGATGGAACCCATGCTAGCGTTTTCCTTATTCTCCAACCCATTGCGACCACTACTCCTCTTTGCCCAACCCAACGCGGCTCTTCGCGCAGTGGAACCAACCCGGGGACGGGGTGGAAGGCCGAACACGCGCTCGGGTTTACCAGGTGACATCATTGCGCCATGCACACCTCCCGCTGCCTTATTGTTCTCGATGGCAGGTGACATGATGTTGGGGTTGACGGAGATCTGTTGCAGCGCTTTAGGCTGGCCTTGGGTGCGCATGGGAGCATTGGGAACAGTCTCCGCGACAGCTGCAACAATGGCCGCTCTCATTTGCTCCGTTGCTGGGGCAGACGTGAACGAGGTCTTGATAGTCCTAGGGTACGGCGAAGGTCGAGAGTTGACACGAGAGCGCATGCGTCGGGGTCGCAATTCTGAAGGCAGAGGACCATAGCTCTGCATTGAATGTTCCAAGAGCGCCTTCATACCGGAGGGATGACAAGGAGGATCGAACGCTAAGAACGCATTGAGCAAAATATAGTAAACAGGTGGTGAGTACTCACATTGAACTGCGAAAATAGAGAAAGGTGTGTCGAGCCAAATCTGCTTGCTCTCCGTCACCATATCTTGAGCTTCGTCGCGAAGGGCATAATACTTGCGTAGTGCCATAATGCCCTTCTCATCATCCCACATTGATACTGAATCCACAGACGCAGTCTCGGGATCGACAATATACACGGGAGCACGATCAATGGTATTGGTGACCGGATCAGGAAGTTGAATGGTCTTCGTCACAGAACCTGGAAGTGACTGAGGGGACGAAGTGGTAGAAAACGATGTCGTAAGTTCCTCCTCGATGGTCTCATAAATGGACGTCCGTGAAGCGCGAGCTTGAGAAATACGTCGTCGGTGGCCATGACCGTGAGCGCGTGGTCGGACACGATCGAGCGTAGCGTTCGATAGAGGATGAGTGACGTTAGCAAGCATGTAGTTGACGTGTGAGAGGTCGATGCTGGATTGCGAGCCTTCCGAGAACGATGAATAGCCATCTGAGATGGAAAGTGGAGGCGTCTCTGCACCAGAACTCATAGAAGTGCATGTGCTGGAGCGAGAACGGTTTGCACGAGACGGACGCGTGAACACAGGGATACGGACTAGTACCTTAATGAGCGAGACAAAGACGCGCAATGTAAACGAGCTACTCACAAGATGTCGAAAGATCTTCTTCTCCGTCCGCAATCAGTGCCGTATTCTCCAAACTCTGCCTCTCCAAAAGACCATGCTTTGCTCTGATCATGCGTTCGTCACCAAATTTGATTGAGTGGGCAGTAGAGGCAATTGATGGTTTAGTTTCGATAACTCGACTCTTCGGGGATTCGTAGTCATCCTGGAGCTTGTCCCTGAGACAGAAGCTTGGCTGAGGAACTTCAACTGTCACGTGCTTCCTCTTTTCAACTTGGCGACAAGGTGAAGCTTCAATCATGGATCCCACGGAGCGGCGTCGAACATGGCCACCGCCAAGCATCTGCGAGAGAAGAAATGAGCAGTCAGACCAAAAACATGAATTCATGAACTTACGCTGATCATGGTGTCATCTTCTTTCTGCGGACTATGAACGCTGGCAATGCTGTAGCTCGATAGCGGCCTAAATTGAGGTGGCGCATGCGAGGAGTCCACGCCGAAGAATTCTGCCGAGTCCGACGAGGAGACCGATGTTCTATGCCCGGTCTTCTCAAAGATCGAATCTTCCATGTTGGACACTCGCTGAGGCTCAGGGTCCGAGCCCATAATAGAATCATAGGAAGTGCGGTTCGCGTACTGATCGATCCGGAACTGTTCGCTCCCAGCAGGGCTTTCAGGTGGCGAGGCAGAAATGGCGGCGAGCGGCATCCCACGATCCAATGCAGAGTCCAGCATCTTGTCTCCCAAACCTGGCCTTCCCAGATGAATCCCCGAGAAGTCGCTGAGCACGGAATCGGCGGAGAGCTCGGGGCGGTGCCTAGCCCACGCAGCGCGCCCGCCATGAGCCGGTTGGACAACGCTGCTCATACTCGTATTCGAGTCATTGCGGCGATGACGAACACAGCTGCGGTTGTACAAACTGATGGGCGGACCCAATGAAGCGACGGAGGCGGAGGACGAGTGGCGGCGATGACTAGCAACGCGATTGTACGGGTGTATCTGTGAGTGCACTGAGGTACGGAAGTAGAAACTGGAGGCATCACTATCCACGCGTCTTCTACGAGGTTGTCTGTGGATGAACGAGAACGTATCATCAATAGAAGACACGGAGAAAGAGAACTCGTCCGACGAAGGACGCTCCCGAAGGCTTGGGAGCGGTGTAACCCCGTAGTCGAAAGGATCCATGGAACCGTTATTGATGACCTGTCCATACGACGAAACAGACGCAATGCTGAACATGGACTCGCGCTTGTTGTGCTGAGCACGCGAAGTGGCACCTGGTGGAGGGTAGAAATTCGGACGATTGTCGCGGAACTCGAATCCTCTTCTGACCTCCGTGAACGAGTCAAAGCCTGCAAAGCTCAACTCTGAAGAATGTCTATAATGGCCAGGAACGTTCGAAGCACGCGCAGTCGTGCGCGTGAAGAGCTTCGAGCTAGAGTCTGAATCGAGGCGGACGCGGGACGGAGGGGAGGGGATCTCAACCGCTTTAGCAAATATGGAATTGAGAACGGCAGTCTCATCACCGGCCAACGAGGTTGCGGAGAGGGACTTGGCGATAGCTGAAGGAGGAATGATATCCGAAAGCGTCAGCGGCTCTTGCTCTTTCTTTTCCGCAAATGTAGTTGACGGCTTGCCACCAAATTTAAAGTCCCTGTTGAGCTGTCCATCGGATGGGCGCGAATGGATTGAGGCAGCAGTCCTCAAGACCCGGGGGCGCTCTGCACAAAGGAAGTCCTCATCCTCCCCATCATTCGTCGTGGCAAAGCTGTCTGTCCCGGGGAGTAACGATGGTTCGGTGTCCACGTCCATCGGGAAGCCCTGCGGCAAGAATTCCTGCGATATGTAGTCCACAGGTAAGCTGAATGTCATATCCCCCGCGCGCTCCAGTTCCGCTTGCAACGATGGGATCTTGGGCACAGGCGGTGGTGCACCAAGTTGCAGGTCAAAGTCGTACCGCAAATCAACCTTGGCAGGCGTGCGGAATGCGTTCTCAAGCTGTTCGACGAAGCTAAGCCTATCAGATCCACCAGATTCGTTCAGCTTCTGCAGCTCGCCCGTAAAGTCAAAGGACTTCTTGGTATCATCCTCCGAGGACATCCCAGCCTCTTCGATATCAGCGTGCTGCTCGTCCTCGTCAATGATATTGGCGCGGAACACAGGGACCTTGGTTATTGAGCCTTTGGGCGAAGGGAGGGGCATCTCGGGCGGGAGGCCAGGGGAGGCCAGCGGTGGGTGCGCTCTCAACAGGTTGGGGTTAAACGACAACGTATCATCAATCTCGTGGTCGGAGCTCGACAAAATAACCTGCAATTCATCAGGGATATCTGAGTCGGGATCACTCGCATCCAATTCCAGTTCTTGTGTCCCCACAGACTCACCCAACGTCCCTGCTAGACCAAGGTTCCGGCGCGCATCAGGGGAAATGGGTAGGCTTAGGCTATGACGCTCATTGGCAGCAACATCATGCAACTCCGCGCAATCTGCATGCGCAAGCGATGACGGCTTTCTTTGGTGTCCACTTGCCTTCTTGAACACCGGACTCGTGCCGAGGGAGCCACGGGAACCTGATGCTGAATGGGCAGAGCCAAACGTGCGCGACGACGGCGAATGATCCACATCCCCCATGAACGGTAAACGCGCCCCCATAGACGACGGAAGCACAGTACGTTCCGAAACAGGTGCCCTACTCTTCGCAGGACGCAGCGCCTGGAAGACAAGCTGCGGCTCTTCCGCTGGTGCAGGGCTCAGCGTGCGTTTGTGTGTGAGCCTAAAGGCCGGCGCAGGTTCTTTAGTGGTGTCTTTCGGCGGTGGGGAGGACGGTTTGGCAGGTGAGATTCCAGCGTTGAGAGTAGCCCATGGGGCAATGTGCTGTCCGATGGACTGCACTGGTGCTGTGAATACAGTCTTGGCATATGGACGGAGGGAGCTGATGCTTGCAGCACCTGCGCGGAGAGCCTTGATAGGGCTTTCCAGGGTCATGCGAGATCTAGTGGGGCTGCCAGCTTCGGAAGGGAGGAACGAGCGCCCGCTCATCGGCGTCATGTCTGGCGTCGCTTCGAGATCAAGGCGATTGATGAGCTGCGCGAGATCGTTCGTCGCAGCGTCCAGGAGAGATATCATTGCGTTCTCTGTGTCCAAAAAAAAGGGTCGGCATGTGATCAGCTGCAAGCAAAATGTTCGACGCACCGTTTTCGTCCTCGTACATAGCCTTGGGTCTGCTACGTCCCAAAAGCATTTCGCTCATCGGTCTAGGACGCGCCCGCTTGATAGGCGTCTCGAGATCGCTCTGCCCATGGCCGTCTACAGTTGCCTCTTCGATGGTCACAATCGGCGGGGCAGCTACGTCATTGTCGTCCTGAGGCTCAGACATCCCTCCAGGGAAGACCGCCGTCAGCGGCGTCCGCTTTCTGCTATCCGAGCTCTTACGCGTCTCTTTGCTCTTCTTCCCCTTCCTGGTGATGTCCTTCTCCTTCAACGCGCGCTCCTTCTTCCTCACTTCCTTCACGGTCTGTAACCTCACCTCGTCCCACCTCACAGAGCACCCTGCAGAAGAGCCTCCCGACGATACAGAAATAGGCCTCACACTGCCCGCACTGCTCGCTGTATTGGTAGAGCCAGACCTCGCTCTAGACAAAATGCCGCATCCTAATAACGTAGCAGAATCCACCGACGGCCTACTCGAGTTCGAGTGCTGCATCTGGGCAGCCACGATGGACGATGCCGTAGATCCATTGCGCCTAGACGGGAGACGCATCGTAGATGGAAGGCCTAGCCCGAGGATGGACTTCTTCTTGCTAAGCAATGTTCTGCTATTGGCGTCCTTGGCAGGGCTGGCAGTGAGCGCGCCTGCTTCGAAGCTACTGCCGGAGTAGCGCATGGTGGCGGCCTTGTGCTTCTCTTTCTCCTTTTCTTTCTCCTTGTGTTGATCCTTGTCTTTTTTTTTCTTCTTTTTCTTCGGCTCGCTGATGGCAGGAGCAGGAGGAACAGGTGCGTCATCGGGTGCAGGCATGTTCTTGAGCTGTGCCCAGGACCCGATGCGTGCGAGGGACCGGACGGAGCGCATGGCGCGAAGAGCGACGCTGTCTTTACCCGAGCCAAGCTGGGCAGGGGCTGGTGGGGCGAGCATGGCGTTAGACGCGAGCGTCGCAGACGGCGGCGTCGGAACACGTAGATGCTGGCTCTCCACTGGCGACTTGGGGTGCTCCGGGAATATGGGGCTGTTCAGCAAGATTCCCGAGTCGAGGGAGCTAAACCGTGCGCGAGAGTCAGCGCCTTTAGCTGAGCAGACTGGTTCGGGGGCTGTCAGGATGGTTAATGACGGATAGTAGTGTGAAGCGTCGGAAGAGCTTACCCTTGGAGTTCTCTTTCTCTTTCTCCTTCGAATCCTTTCTCCCCCTTCCGATGGACCACCAACCGCCTTTCTCATCCACATTCACCTTCAATGTATTCTCCTTATCTTTCTTCCTCTCCTTCTTCTCCTTCTCCTTGACATGAGGGATATTGGTCACCTCACCAAGAGCGGGGCCCCACCGCATGCCATCCAGTGCGACACGGCTCTTCTTCTTCTTCACCACGACAATCTCGCCAATCTCAGGATCGTGTGTCGGGTCGACGTAAATTTCGATGCCCGCGCTCCCATTCCTATTTGAGGTGCCAGCGCCAACACGGCGGACTACGTCTGATAAATCTCTCTCGCGTGAAGGAAGGATACCAAGCTTGGATTTCTTGGGTACGAGACGTTTGCGGGGCGCCGCATCTGAGGAGGATGCCTTGGGCGCTAGAGGGGTTGGAGGCTGCTGTTCGGACCAGGGAGCGATGGAGGAGTTGTTGGCTTCTGAAGGAGTTGCAGCAACAAGGCGTATGGTTGGGATGGAGTGCTTTGGGGCGGGCGTTGCTAGCAGAGATGGGGAATTAGCGCGAGTGGTATCAGTAGGTCGTGAGAGGAGTTGCAATGGCATCTCGTCTCAAGTCTTCGTTGTGTGCTGTCGTGATAATAAAACAGGTCGTTGAAATGAAGCAAGTAAGCAAGATTGAAAGCAAGAAAGTGTTATAGACAGTCGTGATTCGTGATTCGGTGTCGTTAAGAGAATCAAAGTTGAAATCGTTGGTTTAAATTTGTTGATTTATCGTTGATAATGAGTCGGTCCTGATAGAAATCGTGAGCCGTCACAGAACTCGTTAATGCCTTGTTAGCAAATGAAACGGAATCTCTGGCAGAGCAGAGCAGGTCAGCAGGGGGACTTGTTTCAAGACTCAAAAACCACGCACCTAAGCGAGGAAAGATGACTTACGGTGAACTCGCGACGCAAGGGAAACAAGAGTCCTTCGATGTCGACATTCACCGCCTTCCAGAACTCGAACTTGTTTGGCTCTGTGGGCGCACTAAAAAAACAACGCGTAAACAAACGCGCAACAAATCAATGTCACACGTGACACCAGGCAATCCCCCTGTTAATGTCAAGCTGTTCATTACTTGCCGGGCGCATCCCAAATTCTCATCCACGCGATCATGCTTTACAAGACACGGCGACTTTGATAAACTGCGCGCTAAGATAATCGGCCTCCGATTCAAATTGATATTGAATCTTACATCATGACAGCAGTTCCCGTTGATCACGGTCGTCTTCCCAGGAAGGATACTGCTTATACCGAAAGACATCCAAGATGACCCAGGAGACGGATTTTATGAACATACCTAGGTCCCGGGTGACTTGCACCAGATTGCCTCGTGCGGTCATTTTTTTCTTGGTCTTGCACTTTGTAATGCGAATTAGCGAGATGCACTGTAAGTTCATCCGAAATTTCAAATTTCTATATGGCCGTTACACTGACCTGATCAGAACGTGAACCATTATCCCTCACTTCTCCACAGAACACATGAGCCGTAAACGAAGATCACCACTATGTATTGTAACTCGTGTGCATTGCCTTTCGACCGACTCGACCGAGCGACAACATTGGTATCACTGATATTCTCTACCTGTACCCATTGTTTTACTTTGATCACACATGCCGCTTAGATATTGTCAGCGTCACCCTCAAAGCCAGCGTGGGTGTTGACATCTACAACAGATCATCGATCACACTAGTACTCTCACTGAGGAAATTAAAGTGGCAAGTTCTCCCGGCGTCTCAGCGCCTAGTCGATGTCAAGAACATTCCTGAGAAGCATCTACAGTTGCTTGCGATCTTCCTGAGGGTGCGCTTTGGCCGTTAACATATGTCTAGCTCCTGGTAAAACATTCACAGACATCCTGATGGTGAGCCAAAGGACAAAAACCGCTAGTGTCTCGCGCGCGTTGTCGAGTAATTCTAACCGTTCGTTACCGCCCTTCCTCCTCCTAATAACACATCCGCAGTTGAATCCCCACTATAAAAACCAATATTCTGGTCCCGAATCACCACAATATTGCAACGGCCACCATCTGATTACCATCTCGCGAGTCCACTTCTGTGCACCCATCCGATGCGCCCGGGTAAGTTCTAGGTGATTCATTCGGCTGCTTACATGAGGCATCACCTGTATATAAAATACGCATACACGCCTCAATTGGTGGAAAACAGTCGCCCACAAACTGTTGATGGTCTTCGTTTACGCTTATTTCACCAGACAATGACTGGCGCTGCTAGTATCATCAGAGCTCCCATTGACACATCTACAATAATTCGAGAGATACTGCTGAAGAATATATACGACTCTGAAACTTGCTCGAACCCGGTCCTCGAACACTACATAGACCGGCTAACATTGGCTATGCGTAGTATATACATATAGTTTCAATTTAAAACTCCGAGGGAACGAGCCTTAAATGTGACCACCAGCCAAAAAAGCCCTGTAACTGCCTCGAGGCAGACCTTGTTCCAGAAAAGGTGTACATGAACAGTGAAGACGGTCGATATTCTCTAAAAGTTGATATTTCATATATTATGTCGTGAGATGTGGACCCACCAAGCGCCCATGAGCCTCCTGTGCTTTCGTTTCAGAGGCACATGTCTTACACGCTGTTCCATCGGCGCCGGTGGTCCTTCGGTTTGACCATGCTATATCCATAACTGTGCCAATCTGACTTTTTCAAATTAGGGATGATGCCAATCGCATTGATTACCAAGTGCCTACATAACCTTTTAATAAACGGGATACTTCTGTCCACGTTAACGTTTAAACAGTTCCAACTGCAGTTGACTGTTGAATCGCTTTTCTCTTCGATACCCTAATGGTCAGTACAACTTGAATGTTCCTGCATTATCATATGCACGTTAACCATTTATCATAACTTTCCATATAGATGACTTCCTTCACGTCGACCACGGTGTCTGATTGCTCCGAGTCTTTCCTCAACGTTCACAAACTAAACGCATCGCGCTATCCGTATAAAACCACATCTACATCGACGATTAGAGCTATTCCAGACGAGTTGCTGTCTGCTATCTTTCATTTTGCCACACACGATCTCCATGACTGTTATGACGCTATATTTCACGCTATCACAATTTCACATGTCTGCCAACACTGGAGAAACGTCTCGCTTGCGACAACATCACTATGGACCGTCATCGTGCTCACTTTTCCTACCCACCGCAATCAATTCTTTCGCACCATCAGCTGCCTTACACGTTCCCGTTCCCGCCCTTTGCACCTTTACATGGATTTCCGGGATCCTGCTTGGAATTGGGACGAAGCATCTCACCTCTTCAACTGGAAAAATATGGAAAATGTTATGCGACTTCTCTTGCCCCATGCCCACCGCTGGCGGAAAATTGAACTTCTCACAGACACCTGGGCTCCTATTTTTACCTTCCTCTCTTATGCATCCCGCATAAAATCAGCTCCTATGTTGCATGACATCGTTCTCTCCCGCTGTAACGCCTTTTTTGCTGCAAAGGGCGAGCTCTTTCGTCCTTCTGCCATGAGAAGCCCCATTGCCTGGTTTGGGGGAGGCTCTGCGTTTCACAGCCTTCGTCGGGTTTCCCTCGCCGGCGTGCACGTTGATTGGGCAAGCTCAGGATTATCCGGTCTCTTCGAACTCGAACTCAAGTACCACGCGAGCGAGGTGATGCCAACATTACAGGAGTTTTGTAGTATCATCTCTGCTTGTCCCAAGCTCGAGCGACTGAGCATCCTGGGCTGGGGTCCCCAGATAGATACAGATGCCGTAGTACCCAAGCAGCGCAGTCTCCGCCTTGCTCATTTGCATGACTTCGCCTTCGGATTTATCGACGTCGATTATGCTATCGACCTCTTGTCGCTCTTTCACTTTCCTGCCCTCAAAGCGCTTTCGCTCGAGGACCTTTCTCCCTCAGTAGATCCTTCGCACCCGTGCGATTCTTCCCGTCTTCTGGACTACCTTACGGTAGCTCACCAAGGGTGCTGCGCTAGTTCGTCTCAGACGTCCCCATGCACTACATGCTGCCCCTATCCCTTATCTTCACTGAGTTCTTTGGAGCTCCGGGGTCTTACATCACGTGAAGCTTCTTTGTGCCGCTTCCTACAGGAAACGCCCGCTCTCGACGATCTCGTACTGTCCAGTCTGGACAAATCGAATGCACAAGCAATCGCTCCGGGTCTCATCTCCTCATTGCTATGTCCAAGTCTTCACGATTTGACATTCAAGGACGCAAACTCATCGACGATTGCTGCGTTATCAGCTTGCCTCCAAGTCGGTACACGTATGAATTCTCCTTCGATGCGTGTCGCCGTCGTGGCGGATATTACCGACGGCGATGATGCAACGCATCAGCTGATCCATGCATTACGAAGTACTGGCATTGAGGTTACAGTATGAGGAAGTAGTGGTTTGGGAACTGAAGCTCTCCGGGCCCCTGAATCACAAGACAATCATTTCCATGCACCGCTCTCATCCATATTTAGTCACTCGTTCTTCCGTTCCATTTACCGCATAGCCCCCCTCTTTATCGCCCACAAATTAACGCCCATTCTCCTGTCTCTGCATGTAGCAATTATGCTTGTTTCTCCCATCGCCACTTGTATCATTAATATGCCCACGCACATGTCCGTATACCCATACTATAGAACTCATGTAGCATATGTCAATCTATGTCGATGCACGCTTTTTCGTTCGGATATTATGGGTAGGAGAAGCCATCATGGATCACCTTGGCACTGAAGTCTGGATGTGAGCCATATTGGCTGTGACAGCAATGGAAGAAGTTTGCGGTGGTTCGATATCTTCAACCATTGCAAATAGGAAGGTCGGCAAAATGCAGGATGGCTAAAAGGTATCCAAACAGGACCTATCATGCGACGATATGAAAGATGTACTCAAACACAAGGTTTGTGACATCAATTTGCTCGATAGCATAGTTGCAAAACGACAGCGTAGATGTCCGTGGTCAAATATTGTGCAGCCTATATGCACTTCTCACTCAATCTCCAGAGCGTAGTTCAAATTCCTTCTGCAATAAGTCTCTCGGGTGCCTCCACATACGTCCTCCAGTACTCCACGAACGCAGCCAGCTCCGCACCCTCCAGCACGCGATGATCCGCGCTCCAGCTCACACCAACCTTGAGCCTCCTCTCTCCAGATTCGCTTCTACTGACGTCCCACACCCATCTTGCTCTCCCTATAGCGACTATCGCAACACCACCTCCAGGCACTAAGACCGGGTGCGCGTACTCCGCGTCACCGATCGCACCTATGTTAGATACCGAGACCGTCGCACCGCTCTTCGGCATCTCCTTCGAGGTGAGTGCGCATGGCACTTGGCGACCGAGGAAAGAAAGGTGCTTGAGTTGCGAAGTGAGACTGTAGATACTGTGCGTATCTGCACGGGGTATGACTGGTGCGTATAAGCCCGTCGGGGTGCTCAGAGCGACAGCAATGTCCGCGTGCGGACGTATGGTAAGAGTGGGTTTGCCTCCTGCATTTACGCTGCCTGGGGTGATGGAAGAACGGAGCACTGGCCATGCCATCATAGCTTTGGCAAGCGTCTTCAGTAGTATGGGGAGATATGTGAGACGGGTGAATTGGGCGCTTTCAGGGACTGGATGCTGAGATGGTGCGGGGTACAGAGCAGATGCATTAACTGGGAGCTGGGATGCTTTGGAGGGATTGAAGTGCTCAGGTATATGTGCGTTGAGGGTTGGGAGCAATGAGTGGAGAGATGTGAGGTCAAGGGAAGTCGAGTAGCTTTACGAAGATTAAGTTTCAAATGATGATCGAAGGGAGGAGAAGAATCATACCCGAAGTGTGGAACTTCAAGACTCTGCGTCATAGCTTTCCACATGCCATAACGTGTCCGACCAAGCTCTACGATCACCTCTTGTTCGGCCTGTGCTGGTGGGATAAAGGAACCAGAGTCTCCTAAAACAGAAGAGACGCCCTGAGATAGGAATGCATCGATATCCTTCTTCTCGATCCGCCCATCACGGCCACTGCCCGAGGAGAGAAGAGCTAGGTCAACTTGGCGTTGGCGAGCGTAATGACGGACTGATGGCTTTGCAAGCAAGTTCTCTTGGTTAGAATTTGGAACGGAGGCATGTGAATAGTTTGGATCCATAGGGTGTAACCGCCTCGGCGAAGACGACTCCTCGAGGGTCTGTTCCGTTCGGAAGGTACCTTGGGGAGACTTGGAGTCTGACATTGTGTGCGACGGCTCTAGCACAGTCAATGATGCAGGCTCAACCAGCTCCTCACTGGTGCCAAGCACTTCCTCATCAACTTCAATCACACAAAGCCCTTGGCCAACCTTGGCAACTTCGCCTTCCTTCACCAGGATCTCTTTCACTACACCGTCGAATGGGCTTGTGATCTCGACGCTGGCTTTGTCGCTTTGAACCTCGCACAAAGGGTCAAAGCTCTGAATAGTACCAAGCTCCTTCACACTCCTAGGGCATGAACTCGGTGGGTGAGCACGATGTGTGCAAGGTCCGGCCGACGTACCATTTGATGACCTCGCACTCTGTGATTCCCTCGCCAATATCAGCAAGCTTGAACTTCTGTAGAACTTTCCTTGAGGACCAACATGCTGGGAATGTATGGAAGTGTGAGATGACAGTTGGACGAGTGAGGAGGAGACGGAGAGGGCGGATGAGCATGGCGGCACTATGCAAGCGTGCGGGGAAGATGAACAGAAGATCTAATCGGGCTTTCCATTCATAGTGTATTGGATTACATAAGTGCATAAATACCCTAAATTGGAAAGCCAATTTGTCGCGGAGTTATGTAAATTTTGAAAGTAAGTAGCTTGTTCATTTCACTCACAACGGAATTCAATGAGCCATCTCAAGAGTCAAGATGCTCACTCTGCCTTATTTACTGTACAACAGCTCTAATGAGGTTCGTAGCTTACCCTTCCCTAGGTTGTAGACACAAGTTCTCTAACCTTTATACCATTTTATTGCTTAGTAGTCTATGTCTCAGGATGCTGTGACCACTCAGTGGATGCTCAGATTTAGGGCGATTACGCCACGAACTAATAGTCACTTGGTTTGGCTCTGAACGTTATTGTATCTGCCAGCTTGTGGACTTTAAGGTGCAGTCATAACTGCTGCCATCTCACAATATTTAGGTTTGTTAATAATCTTTATACCTGTTACGTTCATAATCACTATCATGCCAGACACATTTGGACAGAATACAGGCCGTATCACTTTCGAAGAGCGCTTATCCGTTGTTGCTCTCCTTACCAACTTATGAAGGAAGTTCAAGGAGCAACCAGCTTTGACGTGAGCGGTTAACCGAGACCCGCGATGTAGAGGTGAGGATGTGTACTATCGAGCTTACGACGTGCTTGCTGAGTTCGTCTCCAACCGAAATCTTTATGGGGTGGGCACTCTTGGAAGTGATTTTTTTTGGCACGGTTCTGCCTTGTGTCCCTGGTTGCAGTAATTGTGGCTTGCAGTACTAAACAAACTCGACGATTATCGTCGATCTGATAAGAGTTGAATGGGCTAATGATTTTTTCAATAACAACGCAATGGCTAACATTATTTGACTATCCTACAAATATTACTTCACTACCATGTATTTGCCTAGGCCCTACATATCAAACAGAAGCTTTTTTTTTCCTTTTTTATTTTGGAAGGATCGAAGCAAAACAGTACTGAACGAATGAGATATATATACTTGAGAGAATATTAATCAAGCCTAGTGTGTACCAACCCAGCTCGTACTAGTAGGAACAAGAACATGTCCTCCAGGTGCATGAACATTCTCAGCCACTGCAGAAGCCAAATGGCACAGTTCTGAGGAGTTGATGTGTGCACGGAGGAGATCATGGCGACACTTTATGACTCCGCATATGGAGCAGCGCACCTTCACCCTGAGGTGAGTAAGGATGTGCCTTGCCATACTCCCCCTTTTAAGGATCTTGGAACAGTTGTCCCAAGTGCAAATTCTGCTGGCATTATCTGGACCAGCCATACCGTGTTCTCGTAAGTGGGTGGAAATTGCACTGGTCGTTCCTTCCACACACATTCCACACAATGAGTCCTGTATTTTGCACTCATACACGACAACTGATTGGCCACCTTTTTCCACTCGGGAAAAGGTTTGTGGATCCACAAGGATGGCATCGAGAGGCATCGATAAGTCGGTATAATGCCGAGGGACAAAGCTGAGGGATGAGCTTGTGAGGAGGAATGCTATACTGCGGGTCAGCAATATTCCAGTTGTTCGTTGGAGAGCTTTCCCAACGCACCAGAGTTGATTAAGATGAGTGCAGTCAGAAAATATATTGAATGTCACAATTAGAGAACTTGAAATGTGAAGGACACCATTCTCATTGCGATTTTTATAGGGTGGAATATTAGCGCTCTGCTCGTCATCGAGAATTGAAGCTGTGACTTTACTCTCGGCCAGCGGCAGGTTGTGATAGACCCGCAAGTTGCCGCATCAGACCACAGTGTTACAGTACTACACACGCACTGCAAATTCATAAAATCACTGGCTCTCAATGTTTTATTTTGTTTAGTACATGCCGAACTCTACGCACCAGGCCCGCAGTCATCGGAAACAATCTTCGGCTACAGCACAATATATCTTCCAAGTCCTAACTGGCAAAGAACATATGAACTTTTCCGGTCTAAACCAGAAAGCGGATCTCGTATCCAAACCAACATACCTAATAGTATCTGGGTACTTCGTCCAGAATGGGTCATCAGAGAATCCATACATAGTGGACAACTATGATTGAAAAAAAAACATTTGAGACGCATAGTTCCAGTAAATTAAAAGCATGAAATAAACCATACTTACATGGACTGAAACCACTAAAAAAAACTCTCACTCGAGGGGGGGGGAATCACTCTGGCCCCAGAACGGGGTTGGGGCGAGCGGCCTGTGGGGATGAGTAAGTGCATCTCCTCCTCATGGCGCAATACACCTGGTAGTCAGCCGTTCCACCTGTGCTGTTCACTATAGTAGTACATTTCGGCTTATTTCAAAATAGTCCAGTACCCCTTCTATTCCACCACAGTAGTCCCGCCGAACGTTGTTTCAAGCGCTGAGAATCTGAGAGTCATGATCAAACCGCTGGCAACGCATCGCAGGACTTCCGGCATCTGCCGAAAGGTCATGCTCTTGGATTTTCCCGGCCCCAACATCACATAAGCGTAGAGCCCACCCCAACAGCCTCCAGCGGAGATAATTACCTCATCGCATATACTTATTTATAACGGTGAGTCTCTCCACCTCAGGGTCCCTTGCCAGCCTTGTTGAGGGTGTACAGAGCTGTACAGAAGACCCATGTTTTGCTGATGCCTGCGGCCCTCCGAGTTGATGCCACAGGAACTTGAGCCTGAGAGTTGAAACTCAAGTGACGGCTCGTTTCAAAGCTTCCTAGTCCCTTCAACAGTTTGATTCAAGGAAGGAGTCGTCTTCTAGTCACAACCGTATCATATGAAAGAATCGGAGTGCTCCCTTGAAAGTTTTACAGCTAAGTATTTGCAAAAAGGATGGCAGTACACGCGAGGAAAGAAGTTCGTAAAAATAAAATATGCTTGCCAAAAAAGGAATCTTTATGTGTATTAACGATGGACAGCCCGGGCGGGTGTCTGGACTCTGCAGCGTCCATCGCTGCCATTATTGTACCATGACCTCTCAGAAACACTCATCAATGTTCAACACAGGCGAGCTGTCAGAATCCAGCGCAGGCGACACTGTCGGCTCGCATTCGCTAGCTCAACAGAGCATGACTTGGAAGGTCTCAGAACAACAGGAGATTCAACAATCTGCGATAACATGCATGTCAAAATCTACCATAAACACGAAGCGCAGGGGCCGTCCAACAAAGAAGAGGGCTTCAGAGGAGACAGGTGTGTGTACAATCTCCAGCTGTTCGAGTCGACGAGCTTCGCAAACCAGAAATACAACGCCAATCAATAAACTCATTCTTGCAGCAGACGATTGATTTACCATTCGATACGTTGAAGGCACTACTCTTCGCTCAAATCTCAGCAAAGTTCAATCCCACGATGATTGCGTACGATGATTACAATATCGAATGGACCGTATCGCGTATTGTGCCATGCGCCTGACGAAGTCCGCGCGACGCTCCTCATTTTGTTCTCTAGCAATCTTCTTCAGCCATTTGCAAGAAATTCCCGCTCGGACAAGCCCACGGTAAATGGTAGAGAAGTGAACAGCGGTCAGTCGGTTATCATCGAGCAGGTCGAGCATCTCATCAAGAAACCAGTCTGGTCGGTGATGGACAAGACAGGAGATAGTGAAGGTCTTCTAAATGTAAAATACGAGGGGGACGACGAACCCCATAGGTGTGCTGCACAACATCGCCACTCACCTTCCGTAGTTTGAGGATTCGCCAGAAAGTCCTCTCAGAAAAGCCAACGCAGTCGGGAATCTGTTCAAGCGATAGATGTTCATGCTCGCAGAGGTTGACAGCTGCTAGCTTTACATCTCGGCTGATTTTGCGGAATGGCATGTTGGTGGTAGTGAATGGTAACGCGCCTTCCACGGCAGTATTGTACTTGCCAAGGATGACAGCGATGGACGTTGCAGAGTCCAGACACTCGCCCGGGCTATCGTTAATACACATAAAGATTACTTTTTTGCCAAGCATATTTTATTTTTACGAACAGCTGTAAGCGTCAAAATAAAAGCGAGTCTTGTTCCAACTCCGCCTTGTAGTAACAAGGTGCTCGCAAGATCATCCGTCTTGTAGTGAATTCACGCACATAGCCTTTCTAGCACAGTCGTGCTTGTACTTCAAGTTATCGTGTTGTCAATATCACCAAGCCTGACTGTAGGAGACGGTTACTTCTTCATGCCATAGTACAACCGGGCTTGCCGCAGAAGTTAATAGCACAACTCCCGTGGTGGCGTATGAATTTTGAAAATATATTGACACGTAACCAATAGCTAAGGTGCGCACAGTTTTATTCTGTCTCAATAATATCTGAACTAGTACGCTTCTGCTAATATTGCAATGCACGACGTAGTGACCGAGCCCATGTACTATCCTGTACGCAGTACATCAAGAGCTGTGCCGCACGGCGGTGCCGTACATCAAGACAGCACATGAAACGATAGTCAAGTCGAATCCTAGTCGAGTGAGACTGGTTTGTTCGTCCATTGTTCCACAAGTGGAGAAGTATATATACGACTCCGGGGACTGGATCCATCTTTCCTTCAGCCAAATTAATCTCTTCGAATATTGACATGCACTTCCTTGCTGGTTCTAGCAGTTCTCCGTGCTAACGCCAGGAGCAGCCAATTCAGATTTTAAATTACTACCATACACGAGGATGAGCTCAATATAACGGTGTCGAAGGAGTTGCCAACGGCGCATGCCCTCATCCGATGGTATGTACTTTCGGTGAGTGAGAATAACCATATACTAGGAAGGGATAAAGGTGTCTCCAAAGAACAGCGAAGATCTCATCTTCGAAGCGCCACGATTTGCGTCGCCGTTAAGAGCTGCGCGAAACCTCCCTCCAATACCAATTCTGAACGATGAAATGGTTATCGCAAAACGGAATACATAGCTTTCCTTAACAGCATTAACCAGTCAACGTCTCATCCTATCATGATGACATAGCTATAAGCCTGAGTTATGACCAATATATACATCGTTCATTAATGGTGATAAAATGCTGGGTTAGGGTCAATATATTAGACAGGATAGATCAAATACATGGCATTCAGATGCAATTGGGTATGTACAGCATGATATACATTGATTGTAGTTATGTGGAAGAGGAAACATTAATACACTTCACGTTGACAGGCCGGCGCTAGGCATGTCTGAGGACTCTGATGGAGGCACCCCAGGAAGTGCCTTCGATGTTCCAGAATGCCGAGAGGTGCATCTGATAAAACGAATATCCGCCTTGACCTCCGACTTTCCATTGGAAGTCAGATTTCTGAGTGAAATGACCAGAATCACACAGCTGATCAATAGTGTAATTAAGCAACATGGAATCTTGGAAGGATAATACATACTTTGAAAAACCCAAAAAAGTGATACGCGATTTGACGCGCGAGCTGAGCCCTTGTGACGGGTGCTTCATTCGTCCCGATATCAATAGGGTACTCCACCGTATCGTACCCTGGCCACTGGAACTGAGTCAGCCTCCGCAATGAATTTAGGGCGCCACAACTTACAGCGATGACGAGCTTGAAGGCATAGACCTGAGTACGATCAACGGTCGAGAACATGATCTCATCGGGATTTGTCAAATGGTGTCCACTGTCATCAAGACATTTCTCCAATGGAATGCTCAGACTATTTCTTTCTGTATTCATCTGGAAGAGAACAGTCAAAGAGCCATCTCTGTTGTACTGCGGGATGTTCATCGGAACAAAAATTTCCACGCTGTGAGAGATACCGGAGGATTGTATAGGATCCTGATACTCATTAATCCAGCTAAGAAATCAAATATGCAAGTAACTCACCGACGCAGAAGAGGCGACGTTGCCCCCCGACGACTGATCACGGCCTAATTGGTAGGGACGCACAACTTGGTGTATACCGAACGTGTGGTTATACATGTCATAGTTAAAGGAATAGTCGTGATTCTGGTGCGGGTAGGACATATTGGCAAGTCTGGATAGATCGTCGACTTCGGAATGAGTGATCGATCAACCCCAATGCAGCCCGCTGATTTATACTCGCTCACCAATCCACAGGTCAAAGTGCTCTCTGACAGCTGCGAGCAACCGATGAGGTTTGTCCATAGTCCAAAGCGCCCCCATTAATCTAAACAACCCTGAATCCATGCAGCTCGCAGAGCGTTGAGACCAGTAAAATCGTGGAAGGAAGAAGTTTCATTGTCCTCCCGGTGCACTCTATGTTCCTTGGAGACGGAATAGCATTGAAGACGGCACACACCACAAAATGAGCATGCCGATATAGTCCAAGCTCTGCGCAAAGCGTCCCATCGAGACACACACAAAGGACACCACAAAGTCTTGGCGCCTTGTCAGTGGACGTTAGGCTCCCGTGCAAAAGAGCACTTTGTCTCACTTCGGAACTCGGGAGCTAATCATTGAAGAAAAGTGGTCCACACGTCAGCGCCTTGTTATCAGTGCAATACAGCCAAAGCCTTGCCGAGTGGACTCTACCCTTCCATGTTGAAGACTTGAGAGAGAATCACTCACTGAGAATTAGTTAGGAATCCGACGGATGGCTGAGTGATATGTAGGGTGTTGCTCGAGCTCACATGTAATTTTAGAGGCTAGTGCCTTTGCGGAACCGTGTAGCTCGCATACAGATGCATGCTTTAGACCTCCCCAAGTCAGCCTGTTATCAATTAATGCCTCGGACCCGTTTTTGGGAGGATTGCAGGCTCGATCAAAACCCTTTACAGCCTCGAGTCGGTTCATCTGTTTTTGAGGGGAGCATGTCCATACTTTAACTTGAAAATGAGACGGATCAACACTTCAAGAATTTAAAGCAATGCAAAGGTCAAATTGATGAACAAAAATCCCCGTCGAGGGAAGACTTGCGGATATTTGACACCTCGTTGTTGCAGGTTCTGACTAAAAAAGGAAAGTAACGTTGTTAAGTGGTTATCTTCGCCACAGCAATTGGCATCTTCAACTTTTGCTTTTCTACCTAGGCCTCCTACCGCCGTCCTTTCGTTTTTCTCCCTCTCCTTTGTCTTTAATGGCTTTCATGGAGCTCTCACTCTTTCTCTCATTCTTAAGCTTCCTTGCGATTTTTTGTGCTGTTGAAGTCGGTGCAAGCGAGACGCATACCATAAAGTTTATCAACCAGTATGTCACACATGAAAGAATTACGCCCCAACTCTGACGGGATGAATAACAGATGTGGCCACGGAACCGTGAGCTATGCCCTTCCGGTTCGTGTGGGGATTATTTGCTCACTCATGTTTCTCTAGCCATGCTTGGTTTTGAATGGACAAAACGTATCAACTGGACAAGATTACACTGTCAATAACATATTTTCCGGCATTGCGTGAGTTCCACTCGACTCGTCGTTTTACAATATCGCTCAACCATACCTAATCAGATACTTACAAACCGGTATGTACAGCACTTGTACAGAAACTATCAAACCAAACCTGTATTGTCCGTAGGACAGTGCAACACTAACGGCGAGGGCTGCACCTTGCTCGAGATGAACTTGGTCAACCCGGCATGTGCGGGATGCGGCTCCAGCGTTGATATCTCGCTCATTTCTCCGTGAGTTCTTCCTCTGCGAGGTACTGCTATACACTCACCACCTCCACTCAGTCATGTTTATAACGTCGAGGCTTCATTTGCGTGCGTATGCAAATTGACACGCATATATTTACATCCTGATGACCAGATAGATATTACGACGGATGCGATGGATATGGGTCCGACTGTGAGTTGATGTCTGATGGAGGATCCATATTTCGTGCTTATGCATCGCTTTCAGGCAACAGCCCCAACTGCGCCACGGCCTTCTTCGCACCGGAGGACTGGGATGTCCAGCGCGAGTGTCAAGCTAACAATGTACGTAGCGCTGGAATGATTGAGTGTACTGACTAATACTAATTGATCCGTGACCCAGGTGAACCTTCTTATCGCATTTTGCGCGAACGCATCCGACATTGTATTGGGCGGAGGCAGTTCTTCTCCCGCCTCTTCAAGCTCCACCTCTTCGAGCTCTACCCACACGAGCATTCCTTTACCGTCCACAGGGACGACTCTTTCCAACACTACCATGTCCACGGCTACTGTACTACCTCTCAATGTCGACAGTACACCATCCGTCTCTAGTAGCGGTAGTAGTCCGTCGGCTTCAGCGAAAAGGTGCCTCACACGGCCGAGCAGTACCAGCACGTTGGCAAGGCGCGAACCTACAGCACTGGGGGCGAAGATTCACCGCCGACACCGGGCCTTGCGAGGATCAGTTATTGATTAACTGCTAAATAAATTTATGTTTTACTTTGACATAGTACAATGTTCTTGTTCTTACCCCGCATTCACGCGTGCGTGAATGCCCACCAATCTTTTTGGCGCCCAGGTGGCTTTTTAGATATTGCTGTAACCCTTCATCATGTACTTAGCTGGTCTTCACTGCCACGGACGTATCATTTGTGCTTATCATATGTACCTTGTGTCTTCTTGCGTTTCAGGGTCGTATGTATGTATGGTTTCTATGTACGTTTTACAACTCTGCACGCCAACATGCGTATCAAGCATTCCGTGGAGCAATCAATTCAATTCAACAACGCTCCGCGGGCATACACCCGTCCCTCATAGCCCCTTAGAGTCACTTTCCCCTCAAGTCCACCCCCATCATTCTCGTAGTTGCCCAGGACAAATGCGTACCCCGCTACACCCCCGCTGACCTCCTCTAGGTCCACATCAACCTCCCCATCCTTGAAGTTAAGCAGAACGAGAGCAGCCGCGGACTCGTAGTTCCGCGTGTATGCGAACACCTGTTCATGTGCTTCGAGAAGCATCATGAAGTCGCCGTAGATCTTGGCACAGGCACGTGTAAGTGATGGAGGAATGGAAAGAAGACGGCAAAGTCGGAGATAGAGATAGAAATGACGGCGGAAATGGAGGGTGATGTAAAACGAACTGCATGGGATAGAACGTAACGGACGGGGCTACTCACAAGAGCGTCATGCGCCTTCCGCACCTTTAGCGCGCGCTTCCAGAATGCGTGCACACTGTTCTCATCGCCGATCTGCAAGTCGGCGTTCCACTCTGGGTAATCATCATTCACGCGCATCCAGGGTGTGCCGGCTGTGAAGCCACCGTGGGCACAGGCGTTCCACTGTATCATTAAATAAGGGTCTTGAGAAAATTGAAAGGAAAGGATATGTTCCATGTACGTACCTGCATCGGTGTCCGTGCGTGATCGCGCGCCTTTTGCGCGAAGCTATCGAGCAAATCAGACATATCAACGTCCTCCTTCCCTTGCGCTTTCTGTCTTTGCCCCTTGATCCTAACCCACCCTCAGCACTCATACCCATCACACCATAAACAGAAAAGTGACGAACAAGTTCCAATAATTCTGGCTCGCTACGTCTTGGTATTCCTCGATCCCCCACGTTCGCGGAAAATTTTTAAGGCCGAGTTCCTGACCCTGGTATACGTATAGTGTCCCTGACTGTGTGATTTCAAAGATGGCAAGCATCTTAGCGGAGATGGCGCGCCACCGCACCGAGTCACTTCCAAAGCGCGACACCGAACGCGAATGGTCATGATTCTCAATGAAAATCCTTTGATCGTGACAAACAAAACAGAGGAGACAAACGAAAAAAACACACACATCATCGTTCTACCCTCCACTTAATATCATGGCGCGAACTTACGCATTCCAGAACCCTTCATCACGCATGAAGCGCTGCCAGCGACCGACTATGGCCTTGAGCTCGGTGAGCGTCCATGGTTTGTTGAGGAGCGGAGACTCGGGTGGTGAGTCGATGTCCATCAGCTCGAAATGGAAGACCATGTTGAGCTCACGGTTCTGCGGGAGGACGTATGCAGCGAGCTCAGATGAATCATGTGTGAAGGGCGTTTCGCCGACCGTGATAAGATCGTGGTCTGTTGGGTGAGTGTCGTAAGGTAGATAGTTAGTAGGGAGATAGTAAGATGGGACGAACGGGAAAGGACTTCGTTGTGCATTTCCTTGATGTATTGGTGAACCCGTGGACTGAGAAGGTTAGGGGTTTTCGAGGGCAAGTAATGAACAACTCACCCATTCGCAAAGTACATGCTTGCATGTTGGTAATACTGCGTGGGATCTACCACAGGTGCATCGGGTAGACCTTCTGTCTTCGAGATGATATTGATCACGTCCATCTATCATAACTCGCTACGTTGGAAGGCACAAGAAGAGAGAATGTGCGTACGCGGAACCCATCACATCCTCTGCGGATCCAGAACCGCATGACATCCCAGACAGAGGAGCGCACGACGGGGTTGTCCCAGTTTAGGTCTGGCTGCTTAGACAGATACAGGTGGAGATAGTATTCCCCGCTCACGGGGTCGCGTTCCCAGGCGGAGCCTGTCACAGTCAACAAGTTCTCAGTTTCGCTATGGATTGACAGGGAAAACAGTTGGTGGGCAGACGCGATTGGAGAGATAGGTCATGGGACGACCACTTGTACATTGCAAGGCGGTTCAATAAAATAGGACCACATACCCTGGAACACGCTCTTCCAGTTATTCGGCGGAAGTTCTCGCCCGTCGACAACCTTACCAGGACGCCAAATGTACCAGTCGCGCTTCGGGTCATTTTCACTTGCTTTCGAAGCGGTGAACCAAGAGTGCTGGCGAGATGTAGATGATCAGATAGTTACAAGTAATTGAGAGAGAAAGGGAACACATGATGAACCCAGAAAGATATCAAGGGGCTTGCCTCATCAGATGTATGATTCACCACCAGATCCATCCTGGGATTAGATTCAACTTAATGGTCAGAAAGCAGCCTAGGGATCGAATGACACACATGAGCTTCATCCCGCGTGTGTGCACGCCCTCGAGAAGGCAATCCCAATCCTCGAGGGTGCCATAGCGCGGATCGATGTCCTCATAGTCCGAGCTGTTGCATTCAAAACATCAAGTAACAGAACTGGAAAGCAAACACTCACATGTCATAGCCCATATCAGCCAGTGGGCTGCGGTAGATCGGGCTGAGCCAAATGACGTCCACACCAAGGTCCTTAAGGTAGTCGAGTTTGGCGGTGATCCCTGCAAGATCGCCAGTACCATCACCGTTTGCATCAAGGAACGAGGCTGGATAAATCTGATAGACGGTAGCGGATTTCCACCAAGGGTGTTGGGGTGCGGACATCGTCGTCAGGTCGTAAAGCAGAAATACAATGGATTGAAACAGTATATATCAGATGGATGATATATGAGATAATACATGCCATCAGCCTAACACGAACACGAGGCCAGGTCATGGCCCGGGGTTCTGCGAGCCCTGGTAAAGCATATAAGCACCACACTTCGTAGCATTTGCAATGCAGTGTCGCACTTGCCATCTAAGAACATCTTCGACTCGGAGATTAACGTGAGTTACCTTGATATATGATCTGGTCAGGAACCTGGAAGCCGCTGTAGACTGGGGCTGCACCGCGACGTCCACTGGACAGGTTTTCCACTAAGCCCAAAATATGTAAGCGGGAATGGCGTCCCCTGTCCGCCATGACCAAGTTGGCAGCCCATCGCCTCTTGTGCTTTGCTATGTAGTCTCCCGTAGGCAAACCAATAGAAGAAAGTCAGGCGTTCTTTCTTTATTCAACTTGAAGGTCACGGTCCGACAGTATGTTTAATCGGCAAATTCCGGGAGCAGCGTAGGTAACTACTTTGGGACACCCGCTGATGAAATCACAAGGACTGAAAGAACCGTGTCTTCCCAGGACTGACTTGTCCGTGTTTTACCAGGATCACCCAATTAGGCAATGTCAAAATATTTATGTTTCTTAGCCTCCCCAAGCCTCACCCTGCCCCTTCCTGT
>KV448430.1:0-33554 GCA_001658105.1 Rhizopogon vinicolor AM-OR11-026
TCCAGTGCGTCCTTCTGGATATGGCCCTCCATTGTGATCTGGGGTCTCGATCGCTTCATCCGCATGGTTAGGCTAGTTGTATTCAATCACTCTTATTTCGGCTTCAAGTCAGGATCTGGCACAATGGATGGGACCACAGAACTACTTTCCGAAAATCTTGTTCGACTGCGCCTATCTCGACCCCCGCATTTCCACTGGTCCCCAGGGCAGACAGCTTACCTCATCATGCCCTCAGTTTCGACTCTGCCATTCGAAGCGCACCCCTTTACCATTGCGAGTTTCGATTCTAGCCTGATTCAAACGACGGTGCCTGAGGATCAATCCAATAGCGATATGTCAAACAATCCACTATGGAAGGAGCTAGTGTTTTTGATCAATGTGCAAGAGGGCTTTACGAAGAAGCTCAAGAAGGTAGCTGCCAGGAAGGGCCAAGTCAAGGTTTTTGTAGACGGTCCTTATGGCCCGTCCCCTGACCTCGGTTGTTTCGATACGTCCGTACTGGTGGCAGGTGAGTCATGTGGTCTCAGTCACGTATAATTTACTGATCTAAGCTATGTAGGAGGGTCTGGTGTCTCTTACACCCTCCCGGTTTTGCTGAACGTTATAGAGTACGACCATATATTTTTGCTGTCGTGGATCTGTCGTTAATTTATTATTGTACTTTTCTTCTAGACGCGTACGGAACGGCAAAAGCTCTTGCAGACGGGTGGTGTTCATTTGGTCGATACGCGATGCTAGTTCGTATATCCGTAATACTTGCGGTCTCCTTCTGTTGGCGTATGCGAGGTACTAACGTCGATTTTACAGCGCATGTTCGATGGATCGAAGATGCGCTCATGAAAGCTGTTGAGCTTGCACCGCGGTCTTTGGCAATATCCATCCGCATATTTATCACTGGTCGTCTGCCAACGGCAGAATCTGATTCCGTCCCCTCAAGTCCAATTGAGAAGAAAGACACGGAACACATTGTGACCCAGAGTGTTTCATTCTCGTCGTTGTCATTGACACCTCATGACGTCAAGATGGAAAATGGCAGACCGAATCTGGGTGCCCTGCTGAAAGAGGAGGCTAGTACCACATCTGGAAGGATGTCGGTGAGCGGTAAGTATACCAGCCATAACCATGTTCAAGCGACTGACTAGCGAGCAGTTTGTGGGTCGCAAGGTATAGCACGTGCAGTTCGTCATGCGCTTCGCTTTCCGCTCTCTGGGCCTTCCACTATCTTCAATGGAGGGCCAAGCGTGACTCTGCACGTCGAGTCATTCGGTTATGCCTAGTCCTCTCCTAGTTTTTACAATAATTATTGGTAGACAATTTGTGATAGCAGGTCGGATGGCTTTCACCCAAAATAGAATTAACTTGAAAAGCACGCAGACGTGAAAATGTGTAGAGAACCATTGGAGAACAATGATAAACTTCCTTGGCGTGGTCCATCAGGATGCAATTGCCAGCACCATGATCGGGAAGACCTCCGTCGGTCGGACTTCGTCACGATCACGTTCGGACAGAAGCCTACAGAAGCGCCAAGAAACATTGTATGTTGCCTTTTTGAGTCTGCAAAGCCAAGCATGAGCTCGATCTGATGCTAGGTACGGTTGTCCAATGAAGTGTTTTGTAATTGCTGGTTCGTTCAAGCAAGATCGGACTATTAAAAGCTATCAGTGCCAGCACACCAGAGTCTAGAAATTACTTGCAGATCTTCTTGACGCTTACTTCGGGACCAGGGCAGTCAACACAACCATATCCGTAAAACTTCGTGAAAGAACGTAACGCCTAAGATAACTTGACGCGCCTAGACATTTTATTTTCATAGATCCATGGCGCCTAAGGTTGTCGTGACTAGCTTGATTTCGCGGTCGGATTTTGCAGTCTTGTATTAGAAAAAAGCGGGGAACATGCAATACGATCAACAGTCGCAAAACCAACTTTACCTTCTAAACTTCGAAACACCCCTACGTATGCGCTGTTAACAGGATAGGTTTGCTGCCCGTGGGGAGCGTCTGTGTCATCAGCACTCTCACGAACGTACTCGATAAGCCATAAATGTGGCATAGGAAGTCCTTCCACCAGACAACATTACGAACTGGACCGAGATCCGAACCGCGTTCTTCACGGGCACCCCTCACCTTGGTATCTCATAGGACTGCATAGAACACTGCATCTTCGGTGCCGAACGCCCAACGAAGTTTGCGCCCTATTCGCCCTATTATTGAATTCTAGGAAAGACACTAGATCAGCGATGACGATGTAGCCTACAAATTCGGGTATTAACGACTATTTCTTCCTTCCTTCGACATACAATCAACTGATAACGCAGTTATCCGGCATATTTGGCATACCATCGGCGCCCATGCTGAATCCGGGGGGCAATGGGCCCATAATTTCTTCAGGAGGAGATCCATGCTTCTGAAGCTATGATTGTGCCAGCGATATCAACATGATGCGGAAAATAGTAGATTTCTGGACGCACCTCGCCCATGAGTTCAACGATTTTGGTTCTCGTCTTGTCATCGTCATCGGTGTAACTTTTCGATTCAAAAATATCGAGGAGCTCCTTCATGCAAATGATCTGTGCATCGTAACGTTGCTTATCATCAGAGGATATTGTGGTCGCATTGGTCTTGAGGTAGTCGGGGAACTGTTTACCACAAAGGTCAAAATTAGAGTATTCGCTATGTTAGGACACAGACATACCTTATCCGAAAGTTCTTTTAGGGGCTCGTAGAGGACGTCCTTGCCCATGAGCTGACCCATCATAGCTTCCAGGACGCCCTGCAGCTCTTCCTCACCCTCGCCCTCACCAAGATCTCCCAATTGAGATAAAAGCGCCTCCAGTGGATCAGCACTGGCAGCAGAACTGCTCGCATCAGTTGACTTCAATCCCGACTCGCTCTCCTTTAGTTTGTTCATGGTGTTCCGAATGTGTGATTGGAAGTTATCCTTTTCTCCTGCTTTGAGAACAGTAGGTGCATCTGACGTTCCATGTTGGAGAGATCCATCCATCCCTTCTATCAACATAGCTTCCCAAGCCGCTGCGAGAGAACGCTCCCGCTCCTCCCTTTGATCCGAAGTCTCGTCTTCTTTGCCCGAATCTTTGTTTAGCCCATGCTTTGCGATATCGCGCCAAAGAGACTCCATTCCCTCAGCAAGCTCTTTCGCAAAATCAGGTTCGAGATCAACATCCGACGAAGATGGCTTCGGTTGCGATGCCTTAGACGATGTTGATTCATTCACAGCAGGCGATGACGCTGGTGGGCGAGATAAACTGGAAGCGGGAGCCGTGGTAGGATTGAATTGATCCAGGACATCTGCTAGCCTTTATAAGCGCATCTATATAATGTAAACATGGCCATTTTCTGACCGTCGAGATCATCGACGTCGTCCTCATCGTCAACGCGTGGTTTGGTGCTGTTGGACATGATCGTCAATGGGTTGCGGCAAAGTTACGTAGTGCCTGATTAGCAACGCAATTAACCAATCAAATTCGTTCGCAGTTCATAGTCACATGGTGTCCGGTTTACAATTTCTAGTAGCCTTATTAGCCTAGTACTAACTTTGAACTCTCGTGCAGGTTATATGTGCTTTGCTCGCCATGCATGGCCCTCGGCAGTTTGTACCACAGTGCCACTGTCTGACTTGGGCACATTTTTACTGATCAACACTTAACATATGTACATAGCTGTTGTCCGACATTGGGGGTCCCGTTCAAGTTTCCGCACTGGAAGTCTGGATCATGCCAGCGAAACAGAACACCATCCGGTCACCTCATATTATTTCAAGTACACAGTGGAGCGCTACCGGTAAACTCGAAGTTGAGAGCACAGCCGGAGGAACTTTGTCGCACAATTTACAAGTGTATGATCCACTACTCTGTTCACAGATAACCCCTATGATAAGATCAGTGATTATTGGACCACCAAACATAGTAAGCTTTCTCTACCCCTCTGCCCATGAATCTGAAATGCGTTCCTTCTAGGGCCTTTACGATGATCGATAAAACTTACATCTACATCAGACATATGTACAGGACCCGCGGGAAAATAGGTCATATTACTGATGTGACACAATGTAATCGTTTTCTGCTTTAGCCTTTTCAGCTGACCATAAAGAGTGCAACCCTTCGAGCTGCCTGGCGACCCCTTGTGCAAGTTCCCATCTCTTTCAGTCATGGATGGTGCGTCGACAGATGGTCCCACCGACGAGTCCCTACGAGAGACTAGAACCACGCTGTACCCTATGCAGGCATGGTATTGTATCGGTCTTCTCATTTTCATCATCGCCGTCTTTCAGTGGATTTCTTTCTTTCATTCCAAGTTTACAAGGGGGCGTCAAATGTCCCAGAACTCCGATCCAGAACAAGCTTATTTACACCATCGTCACGGTTTTTCTTGGCGTCGCATTCCCTTGGCACTTGTCAATGCATACCGCGTTATTACCTTCCGCTGGACACTGGAAATCGGAAACTCGTACAGCCTCACCATGGCTGAGGTTCTTGTGACCATAACTTATATGGCATTTCTTTTTGGATGGGCATTTGTCAACAGTATGTCACCTGCAGACGATGCTCACACACCTGAGATTACTTTTAGCAACTGACCTGGAGGGCCGCACATTGGACCTTACATACTGGGGCAATCGGGCGGGCGCTCTTGCCGCGAGTCAGTTCCCATTGATTACTGCACTTGGAACTAAGAACAATGCAGTATCCTGTACGACTCGTGTATTCACGTTGTTGCCTGCTTGCTGACAGTCTGAAGTCATCACCGGCATCAGCTACGACAAGGCAAGTCTTTCTACGGTATTTGTCACCGCTTTGTTATAACACGATTGTTCCTCAAGCTGAACTATGTCCATCGTATGATGTCCAGAGTCGTTTTCATCTTGCTCTGGGTTCATGCGGGAAGTGAGGTTGTCTTGAACGCGCCGTACGCACAACACGCATTGAGCACGCAACGTATCACTAAGATGATATAGATTTCAACCATTTCTCGAAGAACCGTGGCTCAGATGCGGCATGACTGCTATTGGCGCATTGACCATTCTAATTGTCGTCTCCCTGCGCCCCATCCGAGCGCAAGCCTATGAGCTTTTCTTCTACGTTCATTTTGTCATGGTTCTGTGAGCCCATTTCAATTCCATTGATGTTTGTGACACTAACACAATGTTGGTACCAGCACTTTCCTCGTCTGTGCTTACTTCCACGCACAATATGATGCGTGAGTTATATCAATTACACGAATCGATTAGTTCTAACTGCTGATCGCCAGACTCACCTACTGGATCTACCCATGTTTCATAATCTGGGGATTAGATCGTCTTATCCGCGTCCTCCGGCTGGTATTGTTTAACTTTGGATTCAAGTCAGGATCGATGGATGCAACCGTTGAACTCCTGTCAGATGATTGTGTTCGGTTGAGATTACGCCGCCCGTTTTATTTCCACTGGGCGGCTGGCCAAACTGCCTATCTCATTATCCCATCTGTCTCACGCTTGCCATTCGAAGCTCACCCTTTCACCATTGCAAGCATTGATTCGAATCTTTCTGGTGTCCTCCAAGAACAGAAACCACAAGGTCAAAAAACTACCCAAATCAGCATCGCAAAACATGCTCTCGGTCCTAGTACTCCATTCTGGAAAGAGGTCGCGTTTTTCATTGACGTGAGGAAGGGGTTCACTGCCCGCTTGAAAGAAGCTGCTTTGAAGGGTAATACCGTTAAAGTATTTATCGATGGGCCATATGGGCCATCTCCTAATCTGGAGTCATATGATACCTCTGTGCTCATTGCTGGTTAGTCGCTGAAATCTTCACGAAAACTGCTCATGCATGTTCCCCTTTTAGGTGGATCTGGTGTCTCGTACACGCTACCTATATTGCTGGACATCATAGAGTATGTCCACTGTATTGCTATTCATGGATTTTGACCCTAGAACTTTCTCAGACGTGTTCGCAACGGCAAAAGTCGTTGTCGCCGCGTTGTATTCGTCTGGTCGATCCGAAACGCCGGTAAGTATTATGATGCATTTATCGCCGCCGTTATGAGACAAATATTATCGTCAGATCATATTCACTGTATCGACGAGACTCTTATCCGGGCACTTCAACTTGCACCTCCCTCTTTATCCATCTCAATCCGCATTCATGTCACCGGTGCACCAACAACGATCGAGGCACTTTTACATTCCTATGGTCTAGATGGGGACATAACACCACTGGACGATCACCACCGATCTGAGATAGTGGTTTTTCCAAAAGGAAAGGCCGCAGAAAGAAGCCAAGACTCCCTTCTCGCCTTGGAGTCCGTCAAGCTTCAAAAAGGACGGCCCGACTTACCGGCTATACTCAGAGACGAAGTGGAAATGGCGACTGGCAGAATGTCCGTCAGTGGTCAGTCTTCGTCTCCACATCTACAGATTAAAATCACGCATGCTGATTCTACATTCAGTGTGCGGCTCGCAGATGATAGTTCGATCTGTTCGTGGTGCCCTTCGGTTCCCAGTGTGTAGCCCCCTCAGTGTAGCCGGAGGAGGGCCTAGTGTTACTCTTCACATCGAGTCTTTTGCTTATGCTTGAGGGATTCAACGAGGGACGCCCATGCATATATTACTTCGGTACCTGGGGTTCAGTATCTGTGGTATCATTCCCACGCGATCGCTTTTCCAGAGCAATCCTATGAGATGATAACAAAATACTCAAGAAGGTCGTGTAGAACCTGACGTTGATAGAATGTCAGGAGAATCCTGCTCTATGTCACTAAATACGATTCTACGGGAACATACATATGTGAACATGCTGGACTTAGTGTAATCATGAGGCATCAATCGAAATCCGGTTGTTGTGCGCAAAATCAACCTAGAACTAGCGCAACTGGGAGTCGGAAATGAAATGAGCCCCGCCCGCGCAACGGTATCCGAGTGGTTGCTTGATCCATGGGTAACCTTGGACGCAGACGCCGAGGTTCCTCAACTTCTGCTGTATTCGCTCTTCTTCGCGTTTCTTCTTTGCTTGCTCCTGACGTATTTGGTTGAGGGCAGCAGCAGCTCTCTCCATTTCTGCCCTCACCTGCGCCTCTCGAATTCGAACCGCCTCCTGCTGGCGCCTGAGTTCTTCCTGCTCAGCCTGATCTCGTGCCCGCTTGTCACCAAGGGCCCTAGCTGCAGCCTCTACAGCTCGCTGCCTTTCAGCGACTCTCCTCAGTTCAGTATCACGCCTCTTTGTCTCCTCAATTGCTCTTTTTTCAGCCTCCCGTGCTGCAGCTTTCTCCACCTGTAACTGCCCCCAAACAACGTCGGCGATTCCTGGATCACGCTGGATGCTATTGATATTATTAATAGGCTGGTGGCGCGGGGTGCTTTGAGTTGGGAATTGCTTCGCTTTCCCTCGTTGATTTGGAGTCTGTTGTACATTGCCTGGCGAATGAAATGGACGAGCAAAAGGTGGACCTGAAAGAGAGGAAGGAGGTAGGCTTTGAGAACTGGCCGATGCAGGCGACCCCTGCTGAGAACCTTTGAACTGCCTCGAGTGACGAGCGGTCGATTGTGAAGGGATGTTTGCAGTGAAAGCGGGATTGGATGATGGGGGCTGCGGGGGCTTCGCACGCGATTTGCTGGATGATACACTGCTCTGCGAAGGTGGCCTGTGGGGTGGTTGGGATCTGCTGGGTATCGAAGACCCAGATTGCGAAGGGGGCTTCGGAGGTGGTTTTGGAGGTCGGGATCCGCTGGGAGTCGAGGACCCTGATTGCGAGGGAGGCTTCGGTGGCCGCTTATTGGATGAATTGCTGTTTGGAGGTGGTTTAGGTGGTTGAGATCCTCCGGTTGCGGAAGACCCTGATTGAGAAGGGGGCGGAGGAGGGGCAGAATTGCTGGACGATGCCATCGGTGGTGGGACGGACGAAGGTGGAACATTTATTCGTGGAATGTTAAGGCGCTGGCGTTGTTGATTGAGTAGGTCCTTCATAATGGCAATCGCCTCGTCTGCGGTGAGCGACAGAGCACTTCCGGGGTTGTTTGCCACAGCACTAAACGCGTGATGAACAAGCCTCTGGGAGATAGACTTGACATCTCTGGCGTTGCCCCAGTTTGACAAGCGTGACATTCGGTCGATGATACTCTCCATCTCGGTGTAAGAGGAAGAAGAGGTGTCAGCTAGCTCCGACAAAATGATCTGCGTCTTTTGCAGTTCCTTGTCGAGCACTTGAAGACACTTGGAAGCTGTCATGTTGGTCAAAATGATTTCCTCGGAGAAACGACTGGCGAGGCCAGGATTGACACTCAAAAGCGAGTTCATTTCTTTCTCGTAGCCTGCGAATACGATAACCATTTTGTTCATGAACTTCTCGTTAGTCATGAGGCCAACGACCTCGTCGATGGCTTCTTGAGCAAAGGACCCTTGACTGAGCCGATAGGCTTCGTCCACAAAGAGCACTTTGCCTAAGGCCTTCTCGAAGAGTTTCTTCGTCTTTGGGCCCGTGTGACCGACATACTGCCCTACGAGGTCGGAGGCAGAGCACTCGATCAGATCGGCTGAAGAAAGGAATCCCATGTCATAGTACACTTGACCAAACTTCCTCGCAATGGTCGTTTTTCCGGTACCTAGAAATAAGTAAATCCCTGCATCAATTCTCAGATGAGCATTTGTTTCTTGCCTGGAGGCCCTTTGAAAACGAAGCTCGTTGGGATTTGCTTGCGCATGTCTATACCAGAAACCTTCATCGCACGAGCTATCTTTTGATAGTCACCGAGTTTCTTCACGATGTCGTCGCAACCAACAAGATCCTCGAAGAGTTTCGTGAGATTACCTGCGGCATTGCGATCGCGTTCCCAATCCGGGTCGAAATCCTCCGGCTCGAAGATGACGTCGGAACGTTGATCAGGAGGTACCGACGCTTGACGTTTTTGATAGCGGACTTTGGCCAGACCGAGCATATTCTCCACCTCACCAGCATTGCCGAAGTTAGGACGGTTTTTGGCTCTGTTCAGCAGATCACTGGCAACCTGTTTTGCCACATCTGTAGCCCCGAGGTCCTGATCCTTCAGCTTGAAATCCAAGATCTCCCGAAGTTGCGACTCAGTGAAGTCCTCGAAGGTGAATGCGTTTTCAATGGCAAATCTACGAGCTAGCCCGGGGTTCACATTCTGGGTAGGATAACACATCAGACCGTGCGACAAACTTCATCAACTTCATCAATGTCGAGCGTACCTGGAACATCTCTTCCATCTGTTCTTTGTACCCTAATAACAAGACACAGCGATCTTCTCCAGGTACACTTTGGATTTCTGCAACGATGGTATCAATCACAGTCATTTTGAACCGGTCTTGATGTCCAGAGTCCTTGCTATACAGCATGTAAGCCTGAGATAAAATCAGGTTGATGTTTCTAACGGCCATAGTGTCTAGGATCACATACCTCGTCTATAACCAGAACTTTACCGACGGTACTGTCTAAGATGGCCTTGGTGTTCTTCTCTGTGTGGCCAAGGTATGCGCCTACAAAATCAGATGGATTCTTGACGACAACTGATAATGTCAATGATCAATAGGCAGCCAATAAGTACGGATATCGAATATCACCTTCACCGTTGCTCAAGAGACCTAGTTCTGTGAGTATCTGTCCATACAGCTTCGCAACTGTCGTTTTTCCAGTTCCCGGTGAGCCAAGGAAGACGCGGTTCAGAGACATCGCAAGTGGCTCTTTCTCTTGAAGCTCTCTGTGGTAGTTCGTGTCGATGATGTCAAAGAAATTACGGACGGCATCTTTCACAGACTCAAGACCTATCATTTTCTGTAGCTTCTCCCAAGGAGCGCACTGCGGAAGGACCTTGGATGGGTCGGGGCCGATGAGGTCCTCTTTCGTGATCATAAAATCGTCAGTGAAGAATGACAGTTTGCGTTCCTTTTCAAGTCGTTCCGCTTGCCTTTGAGCGACCCTGGAAAACATGTTCTGTAATGCTCGAGCGTTTCCGAAACCTTCGCGACCACGACCGCGACCAAGTCGACGTATTGAAATTCGAGCAAATAGTCCTGTGATCCCGTCCTCCACCTTCATCTGTCCCGAATATCGTTTCTCTACAAGCGCTTCAAGCATCGTCAGAAGCTCCGCATCAGTGTAGTCTGCGAACTTGAGGCTGTATGGAACACGACTCGGGAGGCCAGGATTGTGCTCGAAAAACTTCTCCATCTGCTTGCTGTACCCTGCGAGAATGAAGACCAAAGTACCCACTTCGTTCTCCATCTCAGCAAGAAGGAAGTCCAATACCTGACCTCCCGAGTGCTGATGTTCGCCAACAAGCTGGTATGCTTCGTCGATGAAGATAGCGCCTCCTCCAACGGCTTTTGCATCTGCAATGAGCTTCTTTGCTCCAGCCACCCCTTCATGCGCCAAGCTTGAACCCGTCGTTTCGAGGAAGGCATCACCTGGGAGAACTTGGATAGATTCGAGGAACTGTGCATACAACCTCGCCACTGTAGTTTTCCCTTCAAGTCGAGTCAGACGTAAGCGGCCCAGTCACTAAAAAACCTACTCACCAGTTCCTGGATTTCCGAGTAAAACAAGATTGAGGCGCTCCTTGTTCGCTGGGACGCCCTGCCGTTTCATCAGGTCAATATGGGCCTTGATTCGGAGGACTTGGACTTTCACGTCCTCGAGCCCTGTCAACTCCATGATACCGTCGATGGCACTGTTTTTTTCGCCATTGACTTGCTTCTGGTGCAACCAATCCCGGTGAGCCACTGACGTGGGTACTGCATTGATCGATGGTGTCGATGGGGGTCCAGGGTTCGGATTTTGAGAATTCGAAGTAGGAGTCTGCTTAGCTGAAGATTTTGTGCTTGGATTCGTATTTTGCGACGACGGTGGCGGCGGAGTAGGGTTTATCGGAGGAGGTGGGTTTGACTGTGGATTGGGCGGAGGTGTAGGATTTGGCGTTCTAGTAGATGTCCTAGACGACGAAGAAGCCGCAAAGGCAGCATTGGTATGCGCCTGCGCATTTGCAGCTGCCTTCTGCGCATTAGATCTAGCTGCTTCGATATCCATCAATTTCTGCTTTAAGTCATTTGCACGTTGCTGCGCAATCTGGGCATCGGCTATTGCATCCTGTTCTGCCTTTAACTTGGCATCCAGCTCGGCCATGCGCAAGTCATGCTCTAGCTGCTCCTCCGCACGTTCCATCAGGCGCTGTTGCTCTTCTTCTTCTAGTTTCTGCTTCAGTTCGAGTTCACGCTTTCGCTTCTCTTCTGCCCGTTCCGCTTCCTTCGTACAAACAGGACATGGGTCTGGCATCGATTGATGACATTTCCACTTCAGCTTATGGCGGTTGGCAACACACATGCCGGAGTACGGGTGCTGACAGGGCATCTGTGAATGGTCTGAGATCTTATGGCATTTCAGCGGGCAAGGATGGATGCCACAGTTTAGCATGGTATTGCTAGAGACAACGTCAGTAGGAAACCTTGACTGATTCTGACATCCTCACCATAGCTCTGTGCATCCGCCATCGGGACAAAGAACATCAAATTCCGATGCAGATTTGATGAGGACCGTTCGATCTGGGTGTCGCTCACATTTGATCGGGAAACCTTCATACATGTAGCCGCCTTGCTTGACGAGCTGGAAGAATTTGCCCCAGAGTTCTTTACCCTTCCGAGCTTTGATAAAGGTCTCCGAGTTTCCGATGAGGATGAATCCGTCTCGAGCACGGGAGATGAGCACGTTAAGACGCTCAGGGGAGTTCATGAAACCGATGTCGCTGGAGTTATTAGACCTCGTCAGACTAGCAATAACAATATCGCTCTCTTCACCCTGATAGTTATCTATTCGAACAATGTCAGTCGTCAGAGATAAGTTGAACGGCGAATATATACCTATTGTGGCAAGTCTAATGCGTCTCTTGGACGTATTTTCAGCCGGGGAGAGAAGTCCAGCGCGGATGAGATCATGCGAATCGAGATCATTGAGTACGGGGTCATTGTCCTTTTTCAGAACATCTCGAAGCTTAGAGAGTTGCCCAAGGTACGGCGTGAGAACAACTAGCTTATCCGTCCCGTAGCCTTGCTGGGCGAGATAGCGTACGATTTTCCAGATCATTTCTACTTCGTACGTGTTCTGTTTCGATGACGATGAGGCCCCATCGCCTCGGTCTGATATACGGGCGTCGTTATCCTCAGGATGCCTGTGGTCAATGAAAACAAAGTTGTTCTGGACACCACGAACGTCTGCACGACCCTGAGTCTTCAGAGCATCAGTAAGGTCCGGGTACGTGAGAGTCCTGATGAATGCCGAAATCTCCGGACGCATACGATGCTGGGCTGTTAAAGTTTCATGAGGGAAGCCCTTGAGAACGAGACGCTCAAAGAGTGATCTGTTGAGCTCAAAGCCGTCACCCTTTTCAACTGTCAAGTTGTAGTTGTTGACTTTCGGACGCAGCTGCCTGTGAAGAGTCAACGTCAGCAAAGCGTCCCGAAAGTCGACATCGGCTCGCGTACTTGTGGTCCCCGATGAGGATCATCTGGCTTGTATTCTCACTCATCGCAGTGAGGACGTGGCTTTCAAGAATCTCACCAGCCTCCTCGACGAGAAGGACATCAGGTTTCGCTGCGCGAATGTCCTGTGCGAACTTGGCCGCTCCAGTCGTCGTGCATCCAATTATTCTCTTCCCCGAGAGGGTTGCCACTGTGCCCTCCCCGAATTTGCGAGAAAGTTGATCTTGGCAATCATTGTGGTTCTTGCCGAGCGTGCAAATTTGGTCGAGGATGGTTTTGCGTATGGCTGACTTCCATTCCTCCATCGAAGCGTGACGAGCGTCTGGAGGCATATTCCAAATGTGAGCCGCCGCACGTACATGAGGTTCGCCTTTGAACTGTCCAGCATCAAATCCTCTTGACCACCGATAGATAAGTTCTTCAGAGTCGACTGCTTTGCCATCCTTGCCAACGCGAGTCATGCCTGAATCGTCGAACTCGGGTACGCGGAATGCATCGAAGTAGACAGGTTCCTCGAACTCAATGTACACTAGGACGTCCTTGAAGCCAATCTTCGAATCTATAAACTTGTCCATGGCTTCCTCTAGTTCATCGCAGTGAAAAGCCGAAGCACTCTTCAGCTGGTCAATGATAGTCCAATCAGCTTTAGATCGCATGAAACGCTCTTTCTGCTGGCTCGCAAGACCAAGATGGGCAACCTGCGTGTTTGCTCTGCCGCCGAGACGAACCATACTAATGTCTGGAATGCCAATCTTTAAGAGGTCTTCCAAGAACTGATCCAAGGCGTGGTTCGTGTAACAGACGACGAGGATTTTCTGTTCGGTGTGATCATGGATAGCCTTCGCCAGCAGCGCACCAATGAATGATTTCCCGGTTCCTTTTGGACATCAGCAATGGAAACATAAACAGGCAGTTAAGGATCATCACCTGGCGGGCCTTGAATGAGAGAAACCCTCTGGGTGAGTCCTGCAAGAAGTGATGCTGCCTGCGCTTTATCAAGGACAATGCGGGTTGGAGTCTTCAGCAGCCCCTGCAAATCCAGAGACGGATTCATAGCAAGTGGCCGTGTAACCTGAGTAGCAGTCACCGAAGCGCTACCGATGAGGTTCCCCTCTTTCCAGAACAGGAGCTCTTCCGACAGCGGGATGAACTGCATGTTCTGGAGAACCTTCAAGACCGGCTCGAAGGCAAAGAGAGCAGTATCGATCTGAATGAGCCGAATGTTATCGGGTGACTGCAGACGAAGGAGAGTCTTTTCAATGCTAGCCTCTCCTTCCAGCTGAATCACGATAACAGGTGGCTTCCGCGCAAGTAGTTCCTCGACGCGATGAATACTTCCGAAACTGATAATTTGATTTCCCGAAAGGATGCACACAAGAGACTGATGCTTGAGAATTTTGGAACCTGCGGGATCTTTTTCGAGATAAGACCTGCGCTGCTTGTCAGGGACACTTTTCATCGACTTGAAATCATCTTGGCATTGGAGCTTAATGCCCCACCGAGTCTTCCTATCATTTGTGCCACTGTAAACACCGTCGAGCATGACGCCATCGATGGTGAGCCCACGGTGACGGCCTTTCTTCTTCCCTAAAGCAGTCTGGAGCTCTTCCCTCATCTCATTAATCATTTCTTCGCGCAGCAAGCGGAAGGTGTTATCCAGGTAATCAGCTGCACGAGTTTCCTCGCCATCAGGATCCTCCAATACACCACTCGGGCGAAGGAAAGGAGGCTGTTGGGAAAGGATCTCGTCTGCAGTCGGAAGAATGGAGATTTCCCTGAAGTCGACAAAATCATTATCATGGCGACCACCAGGTCCACCAACTGCAGCAACGGGCGTGCCTGACTTGAAGGTGGAGAGAATGTGTTCAATGCGGTAGCCAATGTCTTTAACGCTCTGCTGGGATGAATTGAGAAGCTTCGAGAGGATACTTGGCTTCTTTGCGATGTCACGATATGAGGAGGTATTTCCAATAGTGAGATTCATGAGGCGAAGGAGGAGCACCGCGAATGATTCCTGGGCTTGCTCATTGAGGTCACCTTGGTCAAATGCTTGACAAAATGCGGTCCAAAAAATTGGGGGATCGACTATAGCGGTGAGCAAATGGTCCAAGACATCACCGAGGTCCGTCGCTCGAAAGAGATACTGGAGAAGAGCAGTTGCAGTACTGTTAAGGAAGGAAGAAGTGATATTGTGACGCATAGCAGCCTGTACTGCGCTGGAGCCATTAGGGCTCTCGACGATTTTGTTGATACACGTTGCAGGGTCTTGCTGAGCACAAATGGCTTCCAAGAAGAGAGAATAGTTTGTATTTGCAGGAACCTTGCCTCTGAGAATGTCGTTGAGACGTTTTTCAAGTTGAGCTGCTCGATTCATGGCCCAGTGATACTGGTAGTATGAGTTGGTGTGTGGAGGGTGTTGAGAGAACACCTGCGACTGGTGCTCGTGGAGGCAGGACGGTCACGGCAAGTTCAACGTGTAAGCCACGACTTGCCAACCGTATAATTAGTAGTCATAAGGGTTATTATTACTATTAGTAACGTTATAACTGGCAAACGGAAGCGATGATGAGTTGCGATAGTATAATAACAACAGAGACAGTCCTCGCCCACCCGTTTCCTTGTGATCCGATAAGTTTATTCCAAGAGTGAATGAGAGACATTGAGAATGAGTCGACTTGTCGAATGCGAGGACCAGGAAAATTACGTCGTCGAGCGAGCAGTTACTAGCGCATCGCTGCTCCCAGGACGCCGGCGGCAAGGACCTCACCCGGGCTCACATGATCATCATGTTGTGCACACTGCACCGTGACTGTTTTAAATTTTCGACGACTTCTCAATTCACTGTACTCTCAGTTTGACTGGCCGCCGATGGCTTCGACTCGGATATTGGACTCAGTGATATCCCTACCAACATGTCCAAGGTTGACGAAGTCGCGCTGGAAACAACGAGTGCTCATCCAGGACGAAGGGCCTGCGTACTTCTTGCAGATGTCACAGTCGAGGACGATATTCATAGTATTGTAAACGGTGTTATGACTGAACTTGGTCATCTGGATGTCGTGAGCTCACCGTACACCCAAGGATTAATTTGTTCTCATCATGACAAGTGATATCACTTCGAGACGGGCGCAAACGCTGGTATTATCCATACTGCAACGTTGGCCCTGGAAAGTGAGAAATTCAACTTTGCAGACCTCCTGTAGAATTGCACTGATCTCGATCACCTAGCTACATCGGCCGACTGGGATAAATCTTTGCCATCAATATCCGTTGCGTGTCCTTGGCCTACAAATACGCTGCGCGGGGGATGGTGGCCTTGAACGGGACCCACAAAGGAGGTTCGTCTGCCAATCTATGGCATACAACACGTCATGAGCTCTTTCTTTACACGGGTGAGGAACGCACGAGCGTGTACATCGCTTCCAAACCCTTTGCTGTCCGAGGTCCCACACACTACCGTTGGTAGTACGACGCATGCCTACGTCGCATTCCACTACCTCTGAAAAGAGACAAGAACACAGCTATCGAACTCGGACAAAACGGTATCACAGTAAATGCCTATGCGCCAGGACCCATCGTGACTCCCATGTGTGAGTGGTAGTCAAGTCATTATTTGTGATACAAGCTGAGCATCACTTGCATGGGTCAATGTTAACGATTTAAACGAAGCAACTGTAAAGCTGATAGGATATTCTGATCCTAAGCATATAATGAGAATGTAAGACCGCTGAACTGCCTTCATAACGTCGTTCAAGCATCTCTCCGCAGGCTATAAAGAAGATGATATCTAGTCTCTTCCATTGCTTCTGATGAGTCTCATTTTATCATAGGTATTCTCCACCGAAGACAATCAAGGTTAATTTGTTTATCTTCGACAGGACATCTTCGCCTGATAGATAAAGCTCATACAGGCACCAGCTTGCACCCCCTTTTGATCCCCATTCATACCGGCTCACCAACAACTAATGAGTGGCTTTTCTATTTGATCCAATGACGATGCAAACCGCTGTGCGATAATTTACGCGCTGACATAGTTGCAAAACTGGAAGGTTTTGAAAAGAGTAAGGACTCCCTTTTCGTCAGTTTTCGTCTCCATCTACAAATTACAATCATGCTGATTATGTTCTTTTGTGGCCCGCAAGGCTATAGTTCGATCTGTTGGTACTCTTCGGTTCCAGCGTGCAGCTCGCCTTTGACGCCGAATCCTCGATCGGATGGTCTTACTGAAGACATAGAATTTTCAGCCTACCAGAAGCTCGCGTACTTACATGACAGGTTTCGCACGGAAACTATGCTAAACATCGGACACCTACAGTAATAGAACTGGTGACAGCAAATGCCAATTCAGTCTGTGAGAGACTCAGGCTGATTGCTAGTCAGTTACTTCGACACATGATCCCCCTGACGGGTTCGATCTCATGAATAGACGGCGCATGGCTCTGGTTAAAATTTGAATGGATAGAATCTGCTATTTTTGAAACAAACATTCGCGTGAAATTTGCACGATGCAGGCTCGCCCTAGTAGGAGAGATTGAACTATGATAGGACATCAAATTGGTCCTAGATACCTAGCTGGGCATCCGAAATGAAATGGGAACCACCAGCGCATCTATATCCCCCAGATTGCTTGATCCATTGGAAGCCTGCGATGCATACACCCATTTGCCGCAACTTCTGCTGTACTTTGGCCTCCTCACGCTTCCTCCTCTCTTCCTCTTGCTGCTTCTCCCTCCATGCAGCTAAGGCCTTCTCTTGAGCAGCTTTAGCCTGTAGCTCTCGGATTCGAGCCTCCTCTCGCTGACGCATAAGCTCTGCGACGGCGGCGGCGTTATCTTCCGCTACTTTCTGTGCAAGCTTCTCTGCAGCAGCTTGTGCATCTCGCAGTTTTTTCAAGGCACTTTGCTGAGCGATGTGACGCTTCCGCAATTCTTCAGCGGCATGCTTTTCAGCTGCTTCGGCGGCCGCTTTATCCGCTTGCAGCCGAACCCAAGTAGCATCATCTACGCCGGGATCCCGTTGAGCATGATCAATTGTCTGGGAAAGCAACAAATTGTGTTTCAAGTGATGTTTCACGATCTTATGTGGCATATAGCACTAACCTGAGACGAAGCCGTTGTATTTGGTGAGGATTCCTTGGTGGAAGGTGGTGGTTTCGGGCGTTGCTGTTTCACTTTACGTGGAGGAGCTGTGGTGGCGGATGGCTTTGGAGGAGCTGTAGTGGATATGCTCTGAGAAGTCGAAGGAGGGGGAGGTGCAGAGTTTCTTGATGTAGCCACAGGCAGATTACTAGTATCGGGGGCTGATGACACAGACTTGTTTGGCAAGACGAGACGGTCTCGTTGCTCAGAGAGTACATTTCTCATGATACGCAACGCTTCCTCTGGTGGAACAGCCAATGGCCCCCCTGGAGCTTTCCCGGCAGAGATAAATGCAGGGCGGGCTAATTTATTAGCGATAGACTTTACGTCGCGCGCATTACCCCAATTGTCAAGGCTCGCCATATCAGTGATGATGTTCAGCATGTCCTCGTACATCAATGATGATGAATCAGACAGCCCATCGAGGACGACCTTCGACTGCCGAAGTTCCTTGTCGAGTAGCTTGAGGCATCGAGATGCCGACATATTGGGCAGTATGAACTCCTCCGAAAACCGACTGGAAAGACCAGGATTTGCGCCCAAAAGCTGATTCATCTCCTTCTCATATCCGGCCAGGATAATGACCATCTTACCCTTGAACTTCTCGTTGGTCATCAGCCCGACAACTTCATCAATGGCTTCCTGTGCAAAATGACCTTGGCTAAGTCGATATGCTTCATCTACAAAGAGGACTTTGCCGATGGCCTTCTCGAAGAGATTCCTCGTCTTGGGACCTGTTTGACCAACGTACTCGCCAACGAGATCCGAAGCGGAACATTCGACGAGTTCAGTGGATGCTAGGAAGCCCATGTCATAATAGACTTGACCAAATTTCCTTGCGATGGTGGTCTTTCCAGTTCCTGAGAAAGCGTCAGTACACTGGAATGGACAACTTTAGATGTGATTTAATTACCAGGGGGTCCCTTGAAGACGAAGCTGGTAGGTATTTGCTCGCTGATATTAATGCCTGATGCTTTCATCCCTTGAGCCATGTTCTGATAATCTTCCAGCCTCTGAACAACGGCTTCACATCCAACCATGTCTTCAAACAACTTGGGCAAGTTCGCTGCAGCGTGTTGATCACGGTCCCACTCAGGATCGAAATCTTCTGGTTCGAAGACGATATCCAAAGACAGATTGGAAGGTTTCGATGCTTGTCGCTTTAAATATCGATCTTTTGCGAAAGTTAACATGTTTTCCACTTCTCCGCCATTCCCAAAGTTCGGACGGTTCTTTCTTCGGCTGAGGACGCCGAGTGCTACCTGCTTGGCTTTATCGGTTGCACTGAGGTCTTGATCCTTCAGCTTGCGTTCAAAGATCTCCTGCAGCTGAGGCTCAGTGAAGTCTTCGAACATGAACGCATCTTCAATTGCAAAACGTCGAGCAAAGCCAGGATTGACATGCTAATACAATGTGCGTTAGAGACAATTTTTGCTCACGAACATCTCGTACACTGACCTTGAACATGTCTTCCATCTGCTCCTTGTATCCCAAAAGTAAAACACAACGATCATCTCCTGGCACATTCTGTATTTCCGCAACCATGGTGTCGATGACCGCAGTCTTGTATGGGTCCTGGTTACCACCATTCTTGCTATAAAGCATATATGCCTAGCAATACTCCGATTAAGAAATACACCTTGAAGGTGGAGGCCGATATATACTCACCTCGTCAATGACAAGGACCTTTCCGACCGTACTCTCCAAGATGGCCTTAGTATTCTTTTCAGAGTGCCCGAGATGCTGACCGACAAAATCTGAAGGATTCTTCACTACAACTAAACCCAACAATCAGGTAAAGATCTCGAACACCATTCAGCAGAACAGACCTTCACCGTTACTAAGAAGCCCCAAGTCTGCGAGTGCCTGACCGTAGAGTTTGGCGACAGTGGTCTTGCCAGTGCCTGGGGAGCCAAGGAATACCCGGTTCAGGGTCATATCGAGTGGCCGTTTTTCCGTCAGCTCGCGGTGGTAGTTCGTCCTAATGAGATTGAAGAGGTTATTGACAGATTGCTTCACAGATCCGAGACCAGTGAGCTTCTGCAACTTCGTCCATGAAGGGCAGTGCGGAAGGACAGTGTCCGGATCTGGACCAATGAGGTCTTCCTTTGTGAGCAAGAAATCGTCTGGTGGTGGTCCGCTCTTCCGTGCTTTTGCTACTCTTGCAGCCTGTCGCTGGCGTATCTGTGCAAACATGTTTTGCAGCGCACGGGCATTGCCAAAGCCGTCACGGCCACGGCCACGTCCTAGGCGTTGGACTGCAATTCGGCCATAAAGACCCCGAATCCCTTCTTCGACCTTCATCTGACCTCTGTATTGTTTTTCAACCAGATTAGCGAGCATATCCAGTAGCTCTTCATCGGCGTAGTCCTCGAACGTGAATGTATGTGGGACACGACTCGGAAGACCTGGATTATGGTTGAAGAATTTCTCCATTTGACGGCTATACCCAGCGAGGATGAATACCAGGCTTCCAACTCGGTTCTCCATTTCTGCGAGCAGGAAGTCGAGAACATCACCACCGCCATTATGTCCGCTAACCAGCTGATAGGCTTCATCGATGAAGATGGCACCACCACCGACTTTCATAGCGTCTTCGATGAGCTTCTTCGCACCACTTACGCCATCATGTGCCAGACTCGCTCCCGTTGTTTCCTTGAATGCATTCCCCGGAAGTACTTGAATAGATTCGAGAAACTGGGCGTATAGCCTTGCAATCGTCGTCTTCCCTGTGGAACAGTTAAATAGAATTTGCACAAATAGACTACGGCACACACCTGTCCCTGGATTTCCTAAAAGCGCGAGATTCATGCGCTCCTTGTTTGCGGGAACTCCTTGACGTTTCAGCATATCCAGCTTGTCTTTCGTTTGCAGAACTTGTGACTTCACCGCTTCCAGTCCAGTCATCGCCATGATACTATCAATAGCATCATTCTGCTCGCCCAAGAGCCTCTTCTGTGACTCCCAGTCATCACGAGCAGCAGAACTTCGTTGACTTCCCGGACCTTGTGAAGGAGTAGATAAAGGGTCGGAGGATTGCTGCTGCGAAGGGGATGTCGACTGAGATGTCTTTCCTCCGGTATCCTTCGAGGGACCTGAGGTTTTCTGCACCCGAATTTTCGCCTCTTGAATCTCTCGTTCCTTCTGCTTAATCATCGCCTCTCTCTGCTTTGCGGTATTAGCATCCGCAATAACTTCCACTTCGGCTTTAAGCTCTGCATCCTTTTCGGCCATTCGGGCATCATGAGCAGCTTGCTCAGCATCTCGTTTCTCTTGGAAGAGTGCATCGTGCAGTAACTGCTTTTGGATACGTTCCGCATCCTTTTCACACGGATTGCATTTTGTGCGAGGTCCTTGATGGCACTTCCACGAAGCTTTGTGGATGTTCGCCGCACATTTCCCGAATATCCACTGCTGACAAAGCGCTTTGGAGTGATCGGAAAGCTGGTGGCACTTTGAAGGACAAGGGTGCACCTTGCAATTAAGCATCGCACCACTGAAGGAAGTAAGACGTCAGTATGTTGCAGTAAACAACGTCGAATGAAACTCACCAAGGCTCTGCACAACCTCCATCTGGGCATTGATCGTCAAAATCATTGGCGGCTCGCAAAATGGCTTTTCGCAAAGGATGACGTTCGCATTTTACGGGGAACCCTTCATAGATGTGTGCCGCCTGTTTGAGGATATTGAATAGATGATCCCAAAGGGGGGATTTGCTCTGGAACGTGTCCATGTTGCCGATGAGAATGAAACCATTACGTGCACGAGACAAGAGAACATTCAAGCGCTCGGGGGACTTCATGAAGCCGATAGCGGAATCAGAATTGGATCGTGTCAAGCTAGCGACCACGATATCACTCTCCTCTCCCTGGTAATTATCTGCTCCAGTCAGTTGACATTAGGGGTTGGTTTTGGTGGAGTTCATACCTATGGTAGCCAGTTTTATTTTCCGTTTGGACGCTTTTGCATCATCAGGAGAGAGTAATCCCGCACGGACCAAATCATAAGAATCAAGGTCGTTCAACACTGGGTCGTTGTCTGTCTTGAGAGCTTCCCGAAGCTTGTAGAGCTGTCCGAGATATGGCGTTAAGATGACAATATTATCGGTTCCGTAACCTTGTTGAGCGAGGTAACGAACAATCTTGAGAACCATACCGACTTCATAAGAGTTTTCTTTTGAAGTCGGTGAACCGGAATCGCCGCGATCGCTGATTTTGACTTCATTGTCCTCTGGGTGAGCATGGTTGACGAAGATGATGTTATCTTGGAGCCCACGAATATCGTCTCTGCCGTGAGTACTGGGGGCGTCGGTGAGTTCAGGATATGTAAGTTCGCGAACAAGTGCAGATATTTCAGGCCGCATGCGATGTTGCTGCGTCAGAGTAGCGTGAGGGAATCCTTTCAGAACAAGACGCTCGAAAAGCGACCTGTTCAAGTCGTATCCTTGCTCACTTTCGACCTGGAGAGGATAGCTATTGACTTTCGGTCTCAACTGCCTAAATGCATATTTCAGTGAAAGGGACTAAGAATATTAGTGATTGGACACGTACTTGTGGTCTCCAATAAGGATCAATTGGCGCGTGTTCTCACCGATGGCGGTCAGAATATGGCTCTCTAAAATCTCACCAGCCTCTTCTACAAGGAGAACGTCAGGTGCAGCAGTTCGGAGCTCTTCAGTAAACTTTGCAGCACCCGTTGTCGTACATGCAACGATTCGTTTTGACTTGAGCGTCGTAACCAATGACTCGCCATTCTTCTGCGTGAGTTGCATTTGACAATTATTGTACTCTCGGCCAACGGACCCAATATCATCTGCCATCTGCTTCTGAAGCTCTTCCGTCCATTTCGCCATCATGTTCTGACGGACAGGGGATGGAGTGTTCCAAATGCGTTTCGCTGTGGCCGTTTGCAGGTGAGCTGCCTTCTTAAAGATGCCCGCATCATAACCCTTGTGCCATTGCTCGATGAGATACGTCGTATCAACCTTCCGACCTCGGCGGCCCATGACCGCCATGCCGTCATCTGACGTGGGGACGAGAAAGGCTTCAAAATGATCTTCATCCTCGAACTCGATGTGCATTAAAATGTCTTTATAGCTAACCCTGCTTGCAAGGAATTCGGCAACGGATTTGTCAAGGCGGCCGCAGAGATGCTGAAGCCTGCCCTTGAGTTCGTCGATCATGGTCCAATCAGCCTTCGTTCGCGAAGGTTGAGAGGTCCTCTGGCTAGCATGAAAGAGGTTGAGATGCGCTAGCTGTGGTTTAGCTCTGCCTCCAAGTCGGACAATATTGGTATCAGGAATGCCAATTTTGCGAAGATCTTCTAAAAACTGGTCTAGGGCATGGTTGGTGTAACAGACGACAAGGATCGTCCGCTTGGTGAAGTTGTGGAGAGCTTTGGCCAAAAGTGCGCCTACGAATGATTTCCCGGTCCCTAGATCGTCATATTAGCTTCAACTTAGCATCTGCGGCATAACAGTACGTACCTGGAGGACCCTGTATCAAAGACACCCTCTGAGTCAGGCCAGAAAGAATCGACAAAGCTTGTGAGCGGTCTAAGTTTATGGGGTTGGGAGTCTGCAGTAAGTGCTGCAAGTTTCCGGAATGGTTAATGTCAATTGCTTCGATGACATCATCAGCCATCTGCGGGGGGCTCTGCAGAGCGACACCGCGCTTCCAGAACAACAGCTCATCCGATACTGGGATGTGCTGCGTTTTCTGCAATGCCCTGAGCACCGGCTCAAAAGCAAAGATAGCGGTATCAATCTGCAGGAGCTTCACATGTTTGGCATTGCGGAGCTGGAGAATGGTTCTGCTGGTGCTCGCCCGCCCGTCTAATTGAATGACGACGGTAGGAGGGCCGAGGGCCAAGAGATCTTCCACTCGATTCACAGTGCCAAAGCCGACCACTTCCCCATCAGCCACCACACAGATGAGTGACTGGTGACGAAGGATCTTGCAGCCAGCATGATCATCTGTGAGGTATGCTTTTCGGTCCTTCAGAGGAATCTTCTTCAGAGATGGCAGGTCCTCGATACACTTGAACTTTATTCCCCACAGCATCTTCCGATCGTTAGCGCCATAGTAAACCCCATTGAATACCACACCGTCTATCACGTTAGCGCGGCGGCGCTTAACCTTCCCCCCTTCCAAAGCCTGGAGTTCTTCTCTCATTTCTGCTATCATGTCTTCGCGAAGAAGGCGAAACGTATTATCGAGATAATCCGCAACACGAGTGCTTTCTCCGGATGCATCCTCCAACTCCGAGCTACGGCGCAAGAATGGTACCTGTTTGGATCGAATTTCGTCGGCTGTCGGAAGGATAGCGATGTCGCGAAAATTGGGAGGATCATTGTCATGGCGTCCACCTGGACCATTGGCACCTGCAGGAGGGGCTGAGGAGCTATACATCGAGAGGATATGTTTAATCTTCTCTCCGATCAACCTGACGTCTAAGTTCGCAGAGCTGGTAAGTTTAGGGAGGACATTTGACCTGCCCGCGAGTTCAAGATAATGTGATTTGTCGTGGTTCGAGAGGTTCAAAAGGCGGAGGAGGAGGGTAGCGAAGGCAAGTTGTGCTTTCTCGAGTAGCTCTCCACGAGAAAAAGCGTGACTAAACGCCGACCAGAAGAAATCTGGTTCGACGATGTTGATGAACAGGTGATCCAGGACACTGCTGCTGATGCTTGTGGCCTGAAGGAGATATACAAGGACGGTAGCACCAATTCCATTCATAAACTCCAGCGATAAGTCCAATCGCATCGCCTCCTGCACCAACGAAGGTCCCTTCGGAAATCCTACTATCTTGTTTATGCATAGCGCAACATCAGGTTGGGAACAAATCGCATCAAGAAACAAGTGACAATTTCGGGGCTCTATGGGAACTTCGCCCTTCAGAACGTCATAGAACCGTTTGTTGAGCAGAGTAGCTCGTCTGTCAGACATCAAGTTACTGGATGGTTCTCTAGTGATGGTGGTAGTGAAGAGAAAAATCGTTGTGGTTTGAGCGCCAGAAGTAAATGCGTGGGATCAACAACAACAACAAGATCTACGCAAGTACCAGTTCGGTAAGGTGTGTAGCGCGCATCCATCAATGGTCAAATACCTGACAGTGACAAAGTCCAATAAACACAAGGAGAGCATGAAGAAGGTTGCTATGATGTCCCATCCATGCATGTATAAGTTGTGAGTCAATAGCTCAAACACTCACGCCGCGAGTACTTTATTGCTAGTAGTGCTCACGCGCAGCGCGTTGTTGCCATTGAGTGTCCGCATCGTGCAGCACATGCTTCCACATTTCCACCCGTTGCGCACCGTGTCGTCTAGGCTATTGTCATCAGTAACAACTGGCAAATCACCGAGGTGCTAATTTTCCCTTTGAGGTGCTTATTTTCCCTTTACGGCGGCGTTAGTGTCTTGATCCACGAAACAAAGGTGAATCACATCATGAGGCTCATCGCAGGCTGGAATAAGGAAGCTCTAGGGAGTGCGGTCCAAGTTATGTAAAGCCACTGGCAAGGATGTTAGAACCTACCACTGATGAACCATAGGGCGGTGCTTTCGGTTGACGCTATGGCGCCACTGCACTCAGTGCACTGGCAGCTGGTAGAGTCATAATCAAAACCATATCGATCAATGATTGCAGTTGACGTCGACGCTCGATAATTGTCCAGCACAACTTGAAGAAACTTCGAGTTGGAGGTGAGCGTGAGAATATAAACTATTACATAATGACTTTTGCCAGGCGACCAATTGACATTTGCAAATTGCAACTAGGCTTGCGTTTGGATTCAACCGTACCCCGTACAAAGTGCTAGCACTTTTCGCTCAACAAGATCGCCTTTGCCCAACAAGTTTGAAGGCCATCTTGTATTCCGGCTTTGTGCACTGACACTCTAATGGCTAAAATCTCCTAGGATATATATCGAGTACTATTTTTTGACGACTTCGATTTATAGTCGCATGACCCGTTCACTGAGCAGTGACTATGAGTTTTACGGCTCTACTCTCAGGCTATAGATATGTATGTTTCCCAGCTCTGATTTACACCGATAACCACCATGACAAGCTGCTCTAACTCCAAAGGTGTCGCCCTAATCACCGGTTCTGGCCAAGGCATTGGCCGTGCAATTGCTGTTCGACTGGCTGCCGATGGCTTCGATATTGGACTCAGTGATATCTCCACCAACAAGTCCAAGGTTGACCAAGTCGCGTTGGAGATAACGAGTGCTCATCCAGGACGAAGAGTCTGCGTACTTCTTGCAGATGTCACAGTCGAAGACGATATTCGTAGCATGGTCGACGGTGTTGTGACTGAGCTTGGTGGTCTGGATGTTGTGAGTTCGTTCACCATACACCCGAGGTTTAGTTTATTCTCACAAGTGACACCACCTCGAGATGGTCGCAAATGCCGGTATCATCCACACCGCATCATTGGTGGAAAGTAAGAGATGCAGCTTTGCAGACCTTCTGTGGAATTGTACTGACCTCGATAAACTAGCTACAACGGTAGACTGGGATAAAATATTTGCCACCAATGTCCGTGGTGTGTTCTTGACCTACAAATACGCTGCACGAAAGATGGTGGCCTTGAATGAAACCCACAAACGAGGTCGACGCATCATTGGCGCCAGCTCCCTCTTAGGGAAAAGAGGTTCGTCTGCCCATCTGTAGCATACAACACATCATGAACTGTTTCTTTACACAGGTGAAGAACGCATGAGCGCATACACCGCTTCCAAGTTTGCAGTCCGAGGTCTCACACAAGCTGCTGGTACGACGCATGCCTAAGTCGTATTCCAGTGTCTCTGACAAGAGATAATATCATAGCTGTCGAACTCGGACGACACGGTATCACAGTGAATGCCTACGCGCCAGGACTCATTATGACTTCCATGCGTGAGTAGTAGTCGTCTAAGGAATTATCTGTGATACAAGCTGAGCATCGACGACTGCATCGTACACGGTCGTCATAGTTAATGAAATGAATGCGGCAACCATGAAGCTGATAGGATCTTCTGATCCTGAAACGTATAACGAGAACGTAAGACTGTACCCTGTGCTGCCTTCATGACTTCGTTCAAGCATCTTTCTACAGGCCAGGAAGAAAATGAGTGTTGGGTATCTAGGCGTTCCGGATGACATCGCAGGACTGGTCTCCTACATCGCCTCCGAGGAGTCTCATTTTATCACAGGTACGCATTCCTAAAATCGAGCTTACCCGATACCTTTTACTGATGACTGACATTACCAACCAATAGGGCAAAGCGTAAGTGCTACTCGGAGAGCATGTGCACGCAGATTAATGACTGCTTTGCAGATCACGATCGATGGTGGAATGCATTTTGATTAACTCATGCAGATTCACGTCAAGAATACCAATTACATCAACTCGGGTGATGCGTACGTTGCGTGTTGAGAGAAAGGCTGCGGGCGTTCAGGTTCGGAGGTACCTGGCAGTACTAGTCTATAATAAATCTCGTACTGTCTCGTGCAATGTAGATGTAGCTTGAGGGCAAGAAAGTGTGGTTTGGAGGGGATGCATCATGCACGAACTGGCAGTAACCAAGTACTACATATTTACGAATTTATGTAAAGTCAACAAGTCAGACAAGGCACCAGCACAGCCTACTTGAAATATGCTGCGACCCTTGCTACATAGGTATTTCTCCCTGTCCAACGATACGTAAATTGTCCACGATGCCAGTATGTCCAAAGTCAACAAGTACAAAAGAAAACAGTATCTAGAAGTTGTGATAACAATTGAGTCCACTGTCTGTCAATCAGTTTTTGATACGATTAATGTCCATCGAAACGATGCCAAGTCCCAACTCTTTTACCTCCTGATGCCGAGGAAAGGGAAGGAGAACACGTGAGCGAAGCAGAAACAGGCATACGATAGCACACATACCGACGCAACACAACTACAAGCCACACGCCGACGCGTCAACTTGTGTTGCCGTAACATCCACCCTTCCCAGCTCAGTAGCGAGATTACCCGTCAGCGTATTCATCGCCGCCTGCGACACGGTGAAGCCAGTTTTGGATACGTCTACCGCGAGGATAGCAACAGTGTTATCTCCATACGTGACCTCGTAGCAGGTCCCGCATCCAGTAGAATTCCAGCCAGTCACGGTGTATACACCACCGACGTTAGGGAAATTGGAGAGCGATGAGAGGGTGGTGTATCCCTTTGTCTCAAGCCCGTTGGCCCCGTCTGAGCATGCAACGCTGGAGAGGGAGAGGGAACCGTTATCGTAGTTGGTGTCGTATGACAGGGTTTCTGTGGTTTGTGCCAACGCAGAGAGGGCAAATGCAGCGATGTAAACGAGCACGGAGGTGATTTTCATGATGCAAGCACGTTGTTTGTGAGAGTAGATGTTGAACGAGGACGAACTGAGTTTTGAGCTGTAATGTCGCGTCCTTTTATATGTTTTGACTTGCCCGTTAGATGCACCATAGAACGCCGGAAGAAGCGGGCTAGAAGTGGTCCTGTGGTATTGTTGAAAGCCCCCCCGCATGCGGAAAATCATGACCGCGTCATTTAGGACACTAATGTCCTTGGGCAACAACAACAGTCCATGCGGGCATCAAATAAACGAAGGGGAATGATGCCTAAGCGCCGGGGATTAATCCCCGCATGACGACCGGCAAGGACGCCAGCGTGCAATTCAGCATGCAGCTTGTGGCTCCTTGGAACGTGTCTTATGACTCAGTGGCGCAGTGAGAGAACAATCCGTAATGCAACATAACTCACGACACAGGCGGCCCCTGCAGAAAAAGACGGCTCGAGATGACACGAAACCTTAACTGGAGTTGACGAGAAAAATGTCAGTAGCAGGCAAAACCAACACTTACTACACACGAACCAGCAAGACCACGGGAGACAGTCACTGGCGGGCATATGCAAATAATTGTCATTCGCTCGCTGACATATATAATCTTCCAAATCCACCATAGACGACAGGGCAGAGACGGGACGGGAGTACCATCGTCCTTAGGAAAAAGAAAAGGGCCAAGACTAGATACTGCGTGGGAAATAGACGAATATGGGAGCATTTCAATTGAACTTAACGCTTCTCAAATTGGGTGACGCTGATGCAACTTATACCACAATCTCATTTACAGCCTTCGCAGCCCCTGTCCCGTTTTCACTCTTCTCCTGTGAGACCGTGGTAGACACGCTCTCACCTCGTGGCCTGGGAGTGAGAAAGTCGATAAGTGCAGACCCAGTGGAGAGTGGTGGTAGCACCCGATACTTCTCCTCGACCTCCGGTACGTTGACACGATCGATAACTTTGAGTGTGCCTCGCCCGCGTTTGAAATGGTGCCTTGGGCGTTTGAGCGTAACATTGGCATCGGATTGAGCGCGCTTGAGGCTCGAAGTCTGCGCAGACATTGAATTTGTGCTTGCGCTTTGCGAGTGCGAACGGAGAATTCGAGTAGGTTGTGCTTTGGGCGAAGACGCAAAGGGGAGACAAATCACGACTTCGCAAGGTTCAGGGCTGCGACTGGAGAGATGTGTGCTGGGTTGACAGTGTTTCCCCTTAGAATTGGTCACGGGGTAAAGGTCCTCGCTGCTGTCTGACGAAAGGAGACGGGAGGCTGACATGTCAATATTCTCAATGAGGCGTGACCCTGACGCAGCAGAAACGGGGCCAGCAGGGGTTTGGACATTCTCTAATGAAGTACTCCTCCGCTTTTCCGAAGGTTCCTCGTGCTCTTGCTCCTCCTTGAGGATTCCCAAGTGCCGGCGACGCATGGAAAGTGGACTTGAAGGGATAACACTCATGTCGTCGTCCGTCGCACTCGAGTCGACATCCGTATCCAAGGTTGTTTCATCCGCCAATGTCGCACTCATGCTCTTTGTCCGCGCTACCCTAGGCGAACCCAGAACTGGCGCAGAACATCTTCCTGTCTCGGTCCTGATCCCAACTAGCACCTCTATCGCTCTCCGAATATCCGCATCGCGCAAATCATCACCACATGCAATTTGCAGCGCCTTCGGCAGACGTCTGTTGATGCTCTGAGCAACCCGGACAAGTTCAGGACGAGCCATGGTAACGAGGTCCTCATGGCAGCAGAACGGTGCACGCCGGAGAGATGTGATAATGATACTGTCAGTGGACAAGCTGGGTGTCTGCAGGGCGACCGCTGGGAGAGGGATGTGTAAAATGGGGTGACTGATTGTCGGCCTTGCGCTGTCCAAGGAATTAGAACGTGGACGTGGACGGGGACGGGGACGCCTGCTGGCTTGAAGAGGAGAACGAAAGATTGCAGTCACGGCACGCCATAGAGGAGTCTGGGGTTTGGCGAGAGGAGTGGAAAATGCAGGCATGGATGAAGATTTTTCGGTGGGATGTACCTAGTGATCACAGACGAGAGGAAGTCACGATGGAGCTCTGGAGGCTGACGGCGAAGTCAAGCATAACGTAGTGGCTGGTCCCGGTCAGCCGCCACTTACAGTTTACTAATATGGTGTTCTCCAAGTCATCGACGAGACTCATTCTAGATGCACTACTGTGACTAACAGTGGTGAGTCCATGTAAATTCGTCGCTGTAAATCATGATGCATGATGCATGATGTCACTATCAGTGCATAAGAAACGAAGAGGATCACGTGACCGTGTTAGCGTGTGCTCTGGCAAGTATCAGGCATCGTTTTCGTAGGATGATACAAGACACGAACTTGGAAGTGACCATCTTTTGGATACCAGGTCATTCAGATGTACATGGGAACGAGGAGGCGGAAAAACGGGCAAAGTTAACTGCAGAGAGTAGACACAATAACAGTCTACCCACTGAACTGCCCCACTACCTCCACCAGGCAACGCAGGTCAGGTGGGAACGCCTGTAGGAAATCACCCCTCTACGCTCGCATGAACCGACTAGACCCCGAGCTCCTTCGGCGCTCATTCGTCAAGCTCATCACATCATTCCCAAACGATTCACCAGCCTCTACATGTCCCTATGCACGGGTCATGCCCCGCTCAACAAGCACCTGCACCGCTTGGGGAAAATAGAGAGTCCGCACTGCCCGCACTGCCAAAGAATCAAGGAAACCATACATCACTTCTTACTCTCTTGTCCATTCTATCAACGTGAACGCCATATCCTCGTTAATGCGTTTGGTCGCAAAGCTTCCTCCATCTCATATATCCTCGCCGACCCCAACACCACTCCACATCTTGTACGATACATTAACGCCAGCGGTAGACTGAAAACGACATTCGGTGAAGTACCACTACCTCGCAAACCGCCAGATTGATGATATCCCGTTTATTGCGCAGAAACACGATTACAAGTAAATAACACTAAGTATACTACTATGGCCGTTATCTTAGTATCCCCATCCCCATCCTTGTACCACCATCCTTCTCGTCAACATGTACTATCATTCTCACCCGCCTATACGGAATCCACAAATCCCCATTGGACTAAGTCAGCAGGAGCCAGGAAGACCCACTCGCCGACTTTCGGCCCTTCCCACTACCAAACCTACTCTATCCAATCTGATTCTTGTATCTATCCGCCTCGGCGGTCGGGTACGCGTTACGCTTTGTCACTCGATAGTTTTGCTTCACATTGCACATGTCATCAAAGTCATCTCATCTTAGGGTGGCGCGCCTGAAACGGCCGGTTACACCAGGACATTCGCGCACCCATATGATGGATCATCATCCGAAATGTCGTATGCCCCCGACTTATCTTTTAACTTTGACACAAATACAGGACTTTGATACAGGCCTCAAATTTTTCAATATATATCGTCACTCTCACTATTACTCTCCTCGCATATTTCATCATCCATCCCATCAACAGAACCAAGGTCTCGCAGTGAGTTGAGTTCGGCATCAACTAAAAGGTCACTATTAGACCCTGAAGTAGTCGAGTTGGAGTCCGAGTCAATAAGTATTCTCCAATTGGCACTTAGTAGACTTGACCAGGATGTGTTGCCAGACCCACTGTCATCTTCTGAACTAGAGCTACTGGACAACTTGGAGAGAATTGTGTCGAACAAGGGCACAGCGATGGTTGTGCGTCTTGGCAGGCGTCACTTGGCCGTGAGAGGTGTTCCGGACCTTGCTGAACCTTGCCAGATTTGGGCACTTTTGCTGATACACCATATAACTTACTCGATGATATCTATCAAGGCATACTGGTACAGTACACTACCCCATAATGAATAGCATGATGATGCATGGGGCCTCGTGATGAATGGCTGGACTTGGGAACCATGCTGGTCCCCACTAAATTATGCATAAAATCTCATACTTAATAATGAATATTGATTTCGGGGGATTATGCACTATCATATTGGGTAGTTTGGCTAACTTATGGCTGTAAGCTGAAATTTTCACCATGGGGACAGTGAGAAGGTGATTGGTGAATCTCCTTATCGCTATCCAGGTGGTGATGATAAGATAATCGAGGAAGTGAAACGAACGACTCAAAGTGGAGTGATAGCAGCCGGAGGCTGGTGACAATGAAAACAGTGCAGACGAGGATGAAGAAGACAAGGAACCAGAGTCCACACCACAGGAGGGCATGGATTTGTGCCAGAAGCTGGAGAAACTGTGTTTGCAGTATGCAGATATTGATGGCTTCGATGTTAACGGTTTGCAACATCAGCATCGAAAGTTGCGTGTCCATTTGAGGAAGACTGACTTAGCCGCTCGTAAACAAACAATCTTACATCATTTTTTCACTTCTACATCTGATATTTCCACTACATAGTTCTACTAGTATTTTATAGTCAACATACATATGCATTGTGTATGTTCTAGTAGCCTACTTGAAGACGGATTGCACATGTGGTGTGACTTGGTAGCACTAGGACCTAGGTCACAATGTATCATATGGCGTGACAATATCGTCCTGCATATAACCTCATAACAAATAAGAAAACCTGGGGACCGACGCTATTCATTATGAGATAGTGTACTGTATATGTTTCGGCTCATCTCCATGCACATGTACATGTGGTCCCTATCGGAATAATTCAGGCGTTGTTGAAGTCCTTCGCATTTCGGATGTGATATTTTTCTACATTATACGATAAGATAGGGATTATTTACGCATATATAGTTGTACCTACGAGTCGAGAACCTTTGCGCATTTGCAAAGGGTTCCCTGCCTATAACATTTCGTCGTTCGTTGTTAGCGCAGCCGCGAAATTCCAACAGTCCCATGAGGTGATTATACCATTCTCGAAAGTGGCAGTGGTGAAGGTTCTTGTCAACATGGGTGCGGAGCGGGCAGGGGGGTAGGCAGATCAGGTTATATCACCCCGCTCTAACGATCAAATCGAAAGATGAATGCAACTACATATTTGCTCTTAACTTCAACCTGAGATTGGACCAAAGGAATACACTGCGATTGTTCCCGACTCTAGCATGCTGAAATACTTAAGTGTAGTTGACAAACGACTGTAGCTTCCATGCAGTCCGAGGAGGAGATTTGAAAGTAACTAGCTTATTGAGCACTTGGCCCGTTTCTGCAAATTTGTATGTTTTTCTTCCAGTAATTTCCCATCACCTTGGGCCCCTCGGGCGTCGGTGGTATATATTTGATGTTCACCTCTAGTGATGTGCCGGGCCTGGCTTGGCCTGAAAGCCATGGCTTGGGCCTGGCTTCAGAGGGCTCGGGCCTGGAAAAAACTCAGGCCAGGCCAAGGCCTTCAGAGTAGGCCTGGCTTGGGCTTGGATCAGGCCTGGGCCAGGGCCTCCGGCCCAAAAACATGAAAATAGTGTAAAAGTTAATATTATTATATCTCGTCAGTCAGATACACTGTCAGACAAGTCTAAACTCCAGTCAGTCCTTCCTCGAGAACCAGAATCAACTTCTTCTTCGTCTTCCGGCACTTCCAATGCTAGCTCGAAAGCAGTACCGTCACTATCATCCAGATCCTGTTCCTCATTCGAAAGACTTGAGCTGTTG
>KV448431.1:2105-30071 GCA_001658105.1 Rhizopogon vinicolor AM-OR11-026
CCGCATGAGTTTGGTGCTGTTTATGGGGGCGTAGATTCGACAGGTGCCGACACACCTGCGCTTCCTCGTAATGTTTCTCCAGACCCTATTCCAGAATCACCGCGACCCTCATCAACGATGGAAGGTGTACCATTGTACTACCTGGAGAAATCCTATGGTTACCCTGCGGAAGACTTTGTGCCTCAGCTCCCTGAGAAGACACGATCGTATTTGACCAAGGAACATGCTACAACAAGCCACCCGACCCAACATTTCGGACAATCCACGTACCTCACGACATCCTCAACCGTCCAACAAGCCACATTCTCACATCACCCGTTCGCCAACCCTGTTTCCCAGCAGACCGCCACCCATCCACTTTCTCACCACCGTGCGGCGCAAGGCTCTCACACCCAGAACCCGTGTATGCATCATGCTACTTACCTCTCGTCCGGGATCGCCACTCGAAGTGCTACGTCCATGTCCATGTCCATGTCCTCACCCGGCCCAATGCCAGTCCAGCATGGCATGCAGTATAGCTATGGTACTCCTCATGCCACTTCCCCTCATCATTCCTCGCTTGGGTCCTATGCGCACGTGCATTCCGCGCCACACACACACCTCCCTCAGGCTCAAAGAAACGCACAACAGCAGCTTCACACTCAGGCTGGCCCGAGCCAGCATCCCTCAAACGTCGGTTCTGTACAAAATAACGCAGCGCTTGCACGCCAGTCCGCCAAGGATGCATTGATCGCGAGGTGTTCTTGCGACGTACAATAATTTGAGTGGAGGGGGAAATGGGGGTGGAGGGGGTGAGTTTTTTTGGGAATGGTGGTTAGTAGCTCTGTTAAACGGTCGCGTCGATATGTTGGGTATTTTGTAGGTGCGATGCGGTAATGCATTAGGTATAGGTATATGATACATGAGACCATCATCATCATTCTTTTCGTAGTAGCGCCGCTGGGGGGTCTACAACACTGCAGCAAGTAGAAATTCTTCTCACATTCCGAAAAGAGTGTTTCTATCGACCTGCTTGGAACGATCAAGCTCATTGCCAGTGACAGTGACAGGTTCCCATTTGCCTAGAACAATATATGCTCTCATCATGGAAGGCCTGACTGGGATGCCCTTTCTAATATCGCAGATGAGTTGCGCTGCTATATCGTTAGTTTTCTTTCCTACCTTGAAATTATATGCTGTGCGTTGGTGACTCGTGAGTCCACTCCTGTGGTGTCCGACATGACGAATGAGTCTCGAAGTGTAGATAGGAGTCCAGAATGCTTCTGAGCGCGTTCTGATAGGGATCGTATGCAGACCACGACCCTGACGGAGAAACGAGTCCGGATCAAAACAGCGTAAAATGGATGCGCAGGGGAAACGAAGAGAGAGATTGAATGGAGGGTCCTCGAAGCTCTACTCTATTGCATCATTGCGCGCGAAGCAATGAACGGGGGGATCTTCACGTAGGCGCTTACAAATGCTCTTCAGGAAATCTGATCGCCGGTGTCAGTTTTAGGGATGCCCCGCACTGCAGTCGCATTGTCTAGGCAAGAAACAAGGGTACGTACTTCGGAAATAACCCATGTCGGAAGTCTTGCAACTATTGATTCCGGGTCGAGGGCAACAGAACAGAAAATCACGTCACGGTCAAGCTCGACAGGTATGCCACGGCTTACGAGATCATGCGCGACAAAATATTATTGCCGCATAGTAATAATCATGTTGCCAACAGCCTAGGGCTGTGTGTACCCATCTCGTCTTGAATCATGGCAAGTATGACTCGAGAAGCTGTTGATGGCCTGTACTTAGCTGATCCGAGCATCATGATCAGGATGCATCATGTACTTATGATATCTCAACCTTGAAGCCACTCTTTGAAATTTTGAGAAAGGTTGAACGGCGTTGAGCGGCTCATCCCACGGTCCATCTATGCATCTACCTCCGTCTTAGTTTCACAAATCGGGCCAACTTCTCCGCACATCGTGTTGTTGTTTTGTCCCCATTTCTCAGCTCTTGAGTCCGACCTAGTCCGACATCATGCTCTCAACCCGGGGGGATTACCTTCCAATAAGCGATGCGGAGACAGACTACTCGGTTCCGTTGCCGTCAGGAACAAGTGGTCAAGCTCCACCGTGACGTTTTGTTCCCATTATTTCAACAACATCTCATGATCAGGCTTCAGGTATGCAACTATTTTTTATTTTTCTTAACACTGGAGTTCTTATCAATATTGGCTACATTGGTTGCTATCCTAGTGTCTAGGTCGTACAGTTGAGCTCGCAAACCTGATGGTTAGTAGTCTTAACCTGGTCGAACACTGATAGAGTTACATAGATGCTGCGTAGTACCAGCGGTTTCTCGCCTCTGGAAGCCCTTATTATTAACGCCCAGGAAACACGAGCACACCCCTGTAGTTACCGCAACGCTTGGTGAAAGCTTGCGGCGTGTTATTGGATCATCGTAGCGGAGTACCATTGTCGACGCATTCGAATGCACCCAACTGGCTGGTTACCGAACCGTTTGACATGACGTTGACGGTGCGGCCGAGAGAAAAACCGGATAATGAAGCAGAGCAAGATTTGTGCTCTACCGGATATCGAGTAATGGACGCGGCAGCTACCTTCAACCCTGTTGTAAGTAAGTGGCGATAATGACTTACTATTTAAGGTAGGGCTCAAACAGTTTCGACAAAGTTTATATAAATCCTCCCCCGCCAAAAGTGTGACAGATATACTGTAAATATTACTGTTAGTCACACTGATGTGCTACAGAAAAAATAAAACTCAAGTACAATGGATAGCATCATGTATGATATTATTTGAGTTGTATGGTAATTTAAGAGAGCTGTGATGAATATCTGTAGTCTTTTGAAAAGTTTCGGTAAATATAATTATATTTTAAGGCACAACACTGCACCCGACCTCCAGAAAAACTCCGCCGCATCCAAAATGCCCCGGCCGTCGAAGAAAGCAAGAGCAGGGGTAAAGAACCTTGGCTTTTATGCTATAAAGAAGAGTCCCAGAAGAAGCTTTGTACACGAGAAGGAAAATGTGAGTAGAATCGTCGCTGCAACATGTTCGAAGCAAATCAACTCACACTGCACGCACTGAAAACTCAAAGAATATCGACCCCCGTCATGTCCCACATCCTCAATTAACCGACATGACACTGGGTCCATACAGAGTCCCTCTGAGCGATGTACAAGTCAGCTCCACTTTCGAACAGATGCTGCCCTCACCTTACAAATGTCCCAACTTCGCTAGAAACTCACTGTCAAAAAGGGGCTTTCAGGTGATCATTTTGCCGAAATTCCACTGTGAACTCAGCTTCATTGAGCAATGCCGGTGTTATGCTAAACGGTTGTATCGTCTGTATCCCCTGACAAAGAGAGAGAACGAGATGGAAGTAGATGTGCACAAAGCACTTGATGCTGTCCCGACTCCCAATTGAGTGCATGTGGCGGTAAGCGGCCTCCTAAATTTATTGTAGAATTTCGTGTTCAGGTTACACAACGACTCGGGGCAAAACGCGCCCAAACTAAACTACTGTAAGTAGATAGCTATATAAACTAAATGCCTCGTGTACTACACGTGGCCTACACGAGTACGTTCGATCGAAATATTCCAACATTTATCACATAATATTAATGATGGGGACACTGATGGACTGATGCAGCAGATTTGTGAACTGGTCACTAAGGTTCATTGATGCCTGTCACAAAGGCTTTGAATGGGAAACAAGCTGCGTGGGCAAACAAGAAGTATCGCGGCCATCGTGTCCTCCCCGATAGCATACTCGAAGAATTAGATTCTAATGATATTGCTTAATTTTTTCCATATGCACATTCATCTACTCTATGTTTCCACACAGGACTCACGTTCGCGCGCACGATACTTACTTAGACTCACTACTGTTATCGCGTCCGTATCATGGCACGGCCGTCTGGCAAGTGACTTGCCTTTTTTGTTGACATAAGAGATAGCTAATGACGTCGTCACGGCTAGTCACACAATGTCACAGGCAGTCAATGTGTCAGGTGCCGGTTCCTGAGGCCTGAGGCCTGAGTGCCCGGAAGCTGAGCGGCAAGCAATTTTCATTCTCTTCATCGTTCTGTCACTTCACCGTACATCCCGCTCGCTCGATTCTAATCATTTCCTCGCTCGCTATATTTTCGCCCAGCATCCACACCCAGACATTTAATACATCCATCTATTATTTCTTTGGTGCCTTTCAGTTATAATCAGATACCCGTACATACTTATCCATCGCCTCGATAAACTACGCATCAATACACATAATGGTCATCCAATAGCCCGCCTGTCGAGTTTTCCCGCCCACCCGGCGGCAATCTCGCCAGCGTCCGGGCCGAGCTAACGCTCGGTCCCAGCCCAACCACTGTTGTATGACCTATCAGTATACGCGTTAGACGAAGCTGGACCTTGGTTGACACTGTTTGAGCCCTACCTTACTTACTATCGATAACCGTCACGCAAGCTTACATAATCGTTCACCGTACATTACAATTTTCGTACCGCTCTATACAACCTCAGTCTTTCGACTCACGAGACTGAGGTATGATTCCATTCATTTATTACTTACTGTCATACTGACCATCTACTAGTACTTACATACACTCGTTATAGACTCGTTTCGATCCTTCTTTTCCATCCGTTGCGGGTTTCCTTACAAAAACCCGATTCTCAGTTCTTCTCTGGGATATCTAATCGTACGTCGAAAGTCACGCTATCATGGAATGCACAGTACAACACTAACATATACAATGAGTGCGGATCATAAAATGGATGAGGGGTCACGATACACTGTAAGGATTGGACCTAGTGGGTAGTAGCGGTACTAATTATACCGACGAGGACATATCCTTCTGGTCCGTGAATGACACCATTACTGTAGGCTAGCAACGGCCTGATTGTTCTTCGGAGACGGAGACAGGAGTCAGATGCGCCAGAGAGTTCAAGATTGCCGTCAAAGAAGCTAGATAGAGAGCTAGATGATTTGACGGTTCAACTTGAACGCTTACCTTCTGGTCGACAATTAAAGTCATCCGCGCGAGATAGTGGCATTCCCTACTATCTCTTTCAATCAAATAGGAACACGTTGAGTCCAGCCTGAGCTTCCCCACGAACGAAGGTTGACTAGCAATACGCAGTAGATCGCTATTGACACCAAGTCAAGTTTCATATCGACAAGTCAGAATACACCCCTTTAAATTTCGCGGTTAATCGTCATTCTCTTTCACCACATCCCAGAGGAGAAACAAGCAGATTAAATTAGTGATCTATCAAACTAGGATGCGGCAGCTACTGGATCTTCATCTATCTCTATCCCCCTGAAGTCCATGTCCATTCCCAACCTTAATCATTAACGAAAACTGACTTGTGCAATTTAGTACCAGCCACAAAGCTGGGATGAGGTTACATACTACCGGAAATCATAAATATTAGACCTGATGGGTAGCCCCATAGCTCGTGGGGATAACGACACATCCATCGGGTCCGTGAACGATGTCGGCAAATGCAAACTTGCACGGCTCTGAGGATTTCATGTGTTTTTGAAGGAGATCGTGACGGCACTTCACTACTCCACACACGGAGCAGCGCACCCTGACACCAAGGTGAGTAAGGATGTGTCTGGTCATACTTCCCCTCTTGAGGGTCTTGGAGCAGCTGCCCCATGTGCAACTTGTAATGGCGCTGTCCGGACCATTCATGCCATGTCTACGCAAATGGGCGGATACCGCGCTGGTCGTGCCTTCCATGACCAATCCGCAGGGGGCCTCTTGTAATTTACATTCATATGTAATAGCTGGTTGACCACCTTGTTCGATTCGAACAAAGGTCTTTGGATCCACGTGGACGATGTCGGCAGGCATGTACCAAGGTGGATATGCTGTACTATTGGTCAGCGATAGTTCAGCTGTTCTTTAAAGATAGGTGCACAACCCACTAGAGGGTACGAGCCTGAGGGTGGTCAAAAAAAGTTCCTAGAATGTAACAGTAGACAGCTGGGTGATTCGAGAATTAATACGCTTGCCTTCTGGTTTATCTTTTATATAAATATCGGCGAGATAGTGGCATTCGCTGCCACTTACTTACGCCTGTAAAGATACAGTCTCCGGCCGGTTGTGATGTACAAAGAACTCGTGTTGCGTCAGGAAAACCTTAACTAGGGTAAATTAGCAGTCATTATGAAATGACATTTCAGAAGTAAGAACAGAACCAGTTGCGCTGAAGCACTGAGGTGTTGGGTAAAGCTTAGCAAAGACGCCTAAGTTGGTCAAGCGCGATCCTGACTTCCGAGATCTGGTACGATCTCGCCGGCCAAATCTTATTCACGTGCCACCACCACCAGAGAAAGTAGTAGTACATGCCGTCAGTACTAGTTCTACTACCAGGTTGCTAATTGTCACTTGCGAAAACGTGTGCGGCATGTACTACTTTCTCTGGTGGTGACGGCACGTGAATAAGATTTAGCCTGCGAGATCGAGATCTTCAACCTCAGCGCCGCTACTTCAGCGCAACTGGTTCAGCTGTTCTTACTTCTGAAACGCCATTTCATAATGAATGCTAATTTACCCATAGTTAGGGTTTTCCTGACACAACACGAGATTCTTTGTACATCACAACCGGCCGGAGACTGTTACACGACACGACAATGGCATATCGGCTTTCTATTTGTCATAAGGGTGCTAACTTACCAGTGCGGGGAATTGAAAAATGGTTACTAATACTAAGACAATTAAGCAGCCATTTAAGGAAGTTGTGCTTTTCCTGATGTGATCTCGCAAGTCGTGGCGTACCTGTGCTCGAGCTTGACCGTGACGTGGTTTTCAGTTCTGTTTGCCCCCGACCCGGAATCAATAGTTGCAAGACTTCCGACATGGGTTGTTTTCGAAGTACGTGCCCTCGTTTCTTGCCTAGACAATGCGACCGCAGTACGGCAACTTGCTGTGTCAGTTTTAGGGATGCCCCGCACTGCAGTCGGAAATCTTGGAAATATTGATTCCGGGTCGAGGGCAAACAGAACTGAAAATCACGTCACGGTCAAGCTTGAGCACAGGTACAGTTGTGGACACACAAAATCGACAACTTACATATCAGCCGAGGAGATTTTTTTGGTGCCAACAGCCTCAATTAAATTTTCCCACGTATTTTTGTCCGGTCAAATTTTGGGAAATTTTGAACAATGTTGTGTACCCCTTTTGGGGTCGGAGGCCCTTCATAGTGAGTCATCTCTGCGGTACTTCACTACATCATCTCGTTTATGACCATCCATGTATACCTTTCCGGACCGTTGTGTGCCTCCATCCAAGCTTAAGAAGCCAACGTCGAGCCGTGCGCATGCTAAGTGGCTGCTTTGGGTGAATTCCAAGGTCGGGAAATTTTATGGAAGTGAGGGCGGACTGCAGCTTCTTCGGAGTGACACTGCCGACCTTCTGTGCAGTCGGCCATGTTGGAAGTGAATAATCCACACATTGGACTTAAGGGTGAACTACAACGGCTGGATAAGTGGTTAAGACGTCCCCCCGGAGTTGGGATAGTCCCGCCATACTTTTGGGTTTCTCACAAGCCAAGCTCAAGTGCGTGATTGGACAGCTTCATCATTGAGCCAAGAGTGAGCATTTGCCTTGCCTCCTCGCCTCTCGATAGGTAGCTGCGCAAATGTGTGCTAATGCCGAGCCAGTACTCGCACTTGCCGTGCAAAGTAAACACCTTTGCCTTCGTGCCATTGCTATTGGAAAGGTAAGCCAGGTATCTTTCAATTGTAATTAGCTCACTCACCAATCTTTGACTTCGCACGAATATCCGCCTTCTTTCGAAGGTGTCCTGGGATCCAGTCTGGGTCTCGGAGCATGTCCTCAATTTTCAACATCGCAGTCAACAACTGTTCATCATCTCAGTCATCCTCCGAGTCGTCTACATTTGATCCTGTCTCCGAGTCTGATGTGTCGAGCTCAGAAAAATCAGATTTCAAACTGTCGAAAAATAGGTGCGGAGGGGGCTCTTCAACAGATTCTTCAGGACTTGGTGCACGGAATCTGGACTCCAAGGCATTGACTTCATATTCAGGATTGTCTTGGTCTGACGACTGAGTGCTTTGTCTGGATCTTTTCGAGTGTGCCATGAACAGGTGAGAGTTATTAATTTTTTTGGGGTTCGAACTTCAGATATTTCTCATTTTTGACACCAGAATCATACTCAAGGTTGACAAAGGAGTCGATTGCGCTATTTTAGTGACCGGCCAAATTTTGGGGTTTGAACGACCACAAAAAACTGTTATCGGTAGCTCAAATGAAGCTTTATTCGTCTTTAAATAGTCTAATTATGCATAAGGCGTCGTTACTGAGGTGCATCAGAAAAGTCAACCATAGTTGTCGATTTTGCGTGTCCGCAACTGTACGCCACGACTTGCGAAATCACGTGCGACAGAATATTATTGCCGCATAATAATCATATTGCCAACAGCCTAAGGCCGTGTGTACCCATCTCGTCTTGGCAAGTATGACTCGAGAAGCTGTTGATGGCTTGTACTTATGATATATCAACGTTGTACCGGTCAGGCCTGTCAGGACTGGATACCAAAGATGCTCACATACAAGTCCGTCAATTCAGTTCTACAACATATAAATCACACAGATTGGCAGTCTATCCTGAAAGGACTCCACGACTGTAGGGTTAGAGTTAAGGCTTCGCGACAGCGAGCGGTTGTGTAGCACGTGGCGTCTCTTGTCTCCGCACCTCACTGCTCGCACCATACTCCAGCAGGCTTGAGCCTGCTGTCTTCAGCTTTTCGTTTCTGCCTTCAGCTTCTCTCTTTTTTGCTTCTCTTCCTCGGTTTTTGTGTCTATGGCTCTTTCTAGCTCGCTACCAAGTTGATTTCAGACCTGGGATTCTCACTTCTATGTTCCCTCTTACTGCTAACTGGAAGACTATGAGGGCCCATATCCTTGTATGCATCTGCACACAATGAAGAAAAGTCCAGCGAGGAAGCTGTCCATGGGTATAGAGCACCTGTGGGCACCATTGCACTACTCTGCTATACTCATGCAGGAAGTTTGCTGCCGCAAACTCTCGTCGGCGCTCTCACCCTACGGTGCAGGGAGACTGATAAGGGGTGGCATTTTCACCCGGCTACCACACCACTATGTGCTGCCCATACCTGCCTAGTCTTGGTTCACACGGATGCCCGCAATTCTTGCTCACCCAGATGCCCATAAGTTACTACCTTGGATGCCTGCAATTCTTGCTCATGCAGATGCCCGTATTTTGCTACCATGGATGCCTGCAAATCTTGCTCACGCAGAAGGAGGTGATTTTACTAACTCAGTTTATAGGACCTTCCTGGCTAGCCATTGCCACTTCCTGCTTCCTCACCTCCATGCGTCGCTGGACTTGCTTCCCAGCTCCTACTATTTTGGGGATCCGAGGTTCACTTCGCTGTGTCATTTCACTCCTAATGTCCTAGTAAGCGCAGCTCACCTTGGCTCATCTTCACACAGGTCGGGGCCGCTATCGGGACCGGGACCCCTTCGAGGGCTCCACCCGAATTCTTACCAATGCAAACATTCTCACACCGGATGCGGCACCATAGCGCCACGCGAAGTCGCATTCCAGATGCTGTTACGAGTGCTTTTGACTAGCGTTTGGTAGCATTAGTATCTGCGCGTCAAATTCAACCTGACCAAAATTTACTCGCTCAGTTTTGACTCAATAAAGAATCTGTCTTGGAATTATGTTCCTTCCTTCAAATAGAGTATTTTCCCAAGAGGTACTATGTAAAATTACGGTTTATTTTGATATGCCAAAATCTTTTGTACAAAGTAAGAGTGATTCGCATCATAGTCTTACGCATTGAGCCCCCTAAAATTATCTGCCAGATGGTACGTGTGTGGCAACATGCCAATACACGGCTGCGAGATCATATGAGATATGAGATTCTCTTCGCAAGTTCGAGCGGTGCATACCGGGGTCGTGCATCGCTTCGTTGTCATGTTGTGCTCTTACAAGGATTTTCATCGAGGACAGCGGAGAGAAGAATCAAGTAGAAAAGGTGAGTAACCCCATATCTTACACTGTGATTTTGGAATTGTCAAAGCTACATTGTCCGAGGCGGGCAACTCCTCTAGACTACAGCAACTTCATGTTGACTCTTGATTTGATATTTAATGCAGTTGTTAATCCGACGCGACACAGATGTATTTATCCCGACTCATGGGTCATGCTAATGCAAGAGAGCGATAATCCTGGCACCCTAAAGTATGTAGGTTGGTCATGATGCGTAGTTGATACTACTGCCTGAACAGATTCTCTTAAACATCACAATCAAGCAACTACTCGCGATTTTATCGAGCAGAATATCGCGAGTATGCATACACGTGTAATGAACTACAGGTATTCAAAGAGTCGTATGGATATCTAATAGATACAGAACGAAAGTAGGAATAGAGCTACATGTGGTCTCCGACGTCTGAGAGCACGGGAATGTGGTATGAAGAGCGGGTCCGAGGGTCGAGAATGCGACGAGTGAGATGATAGTGATGTGCCTTGAAAAAAACGAGAAGATCGATGCAGAAATGAGAGGGCGGTTAAATGATGTATGAAAACACGTCCGTGACCAGCCGGTCGAGACTCAAACATCAAGTAGATGCTGATTAGCTGTCGCTCGGAAGATCGCAGACCTCGAGTGCACCAGTCTCTGGAACGCGCTAGCCCCATGACCATGATGGTGGCATTCTACAGGTTCTACAATGCTCACCGCAGGAGCACCCGGGCCGAGCGACCCCTTGCCAGAGAGATCGGACGTAAACTTCTCCTTCTCCTCGCCCTTGATTGCCACACTCCACATACGACTGAGGAATCCGTTAGAAAACCTGTTGACGCTTTGTTTCGTACGGGGAATGAGAACGCCATGACCATGTCCGCCGGCGGAACCAGCGTCGAACTGATTCTGACTACCACTCGACACGCCATGGACGTAGGAACTCGCTCGCTTACTCGAAACAACGGCGCGATTGACGACTCTGATGGTGCATGCCGTCAAAGGTAGAGGTGAATCTTTGGGAGAAGGAGAGTGACCTGCTCGGGCGGTCGCTATAGATTGGATTGAGCCTGCTTCAGATACCTTCCGCCCCTCTCGATGCGCCTGAGGCAGGACAACACCCAAGACGGATTGTTTCCTCGTGACGATTTGGTTCTCGTTAGCCTCGTCGTCATCCGAAGAGATGCTGCTAGCTGAATCAGATGAAGACCAAGTGTCCTCCATCAGTGATTCCACCGAATCTGTCGCACTGAAACTGTCACAGCTATGCACGCTTGGCACCGGTGAGTGTGACTCGATGTAGGAACGGGTCTGGGCACCTCCGACGCGGCTGCTCGGGAGACGTTTTGCAATCTCATGAACTGTGGACACGATAGAGGATCTGGGAGGTGGAGGAAGAACTTCGCTGGGTGTAGTTGGCAATTGGGCTTGAGCACGCGCCCTGCTTGCTCTGTGAACCCGTTCGACTGCCGCTGTACGAACTACCCGCCGGAGGGGAGTGAGCGGGCAGGAATTGACAATACGTGAGGCCATGAAAGGCGCAAAGTGGGCGCATGCTTCACGCTCGTCGAAGCGGAGGTCGTAGCCCAGTATATAGAGAAGTTGTTCCTCCATGAGGTTCACCTCCGAGAGATCGAAGTGTTCGGCGTATGCTGCCCAATGCTTGTTCTTGGGGGATGAGTCGTTGAGGTACTTCGAGGCCACGATGAGCGTCGCCAGGAAAACGCGGTGCCGGGTGCACGAGCGACCTAAAATAAATTAGTGTAAATAGTTGAATGGAGAGATTGCGCATTACGCACCCTTGGTCATGGTGGGCACCGTGACACGCACGCGATGCAAGTAAATGAGGGTGGTGAGTAGCGTGGGGACCTGGACGTTTGACCTTTCCACCAAGTGAATGATGAAGCTCACAAGAGTCGGTAGTTTCGGGACAGATGGGATGACTTCCTGTTTGTCAGAGAGGTGAGGTTTGATTGGCGTCGTAGGGGGTGTAGGCAGGGCACTGGAAGCAGGAGGTTGCTCGTTAATCATGATTGCCCGCGCCGCCTGATGGGCAATGTAGGAGATCATTTCCATGCAGACAGGCTTATGCATGAGATCTACGAGGTACGGATTATGGAGGGACGCTGGAAGAAGGGACGCTGGGTGACGGCTGTCTAGGGACATTTCTGAAGGGAGTGGACGTGATAGAGATTGTTGTGTAGTGCCCGGCGGGCAAAGAAATGAAGCAAAAAGAGGATAAGAGAAATATCCAATTAGGCGAGTTTATGAGGCGCGGCGGGAACAAACAACAAACAGCACGACGCGCCGAGATCACGAGACTAAAATCAATGGGCAAACGATTCCTTGATATTTAAGAAAGGAGACATCGAGCAGCGCTGAGCGCACCTACTTACTCTGCTTTTATAAACTACCAGTGGCCAATTCTAGAGCGTTCGCTGAGTTAGAAATTTCTGCAGCAGGACTTACGTTGTTCGTATCCGAGTCATCAATGTCAACGTTAACAGCATGAGGAATGGTAACGTGGTCTTATAAGAAACATCCATCTCCAGTGGCCAGATTCGAGACGCTCAGCTGAACTTATCAGACGTTCCTTGGCAGGTCAAAAGTTTTAAATCCGGGGTCGCTCAACTTCGCATTCCTCATGTTGTCACCGTCAGACTGGATCACCACTCTTTCACTGGTATTCGGAGGCTGCTGCAGGTGAGCGAACATACATGACATATCTGTATTCTGAAGCTCAGGCATTTACCCAGTAACGCCATCACTCTAGAGCACATCACGTCCCGATATCCAAATTCAGGCATCCTAATCACCTTTTTCCAGTTCCTCATAGTTTCATTGTATGGACTGCCCAACCAATTCACATTCAACGACCCGCAAGAATCTAAACATGCAGCAGACGGCGTGAACGGCCCTGTCTCTGAGCATAATATCCGCCGTAGGAGATGGCTCCCTCGGTTGAAGAAGCGCAAAGTGCCTCTGCTACCTTATTTCGTTCAGGTCGCGCTGTTCCTCGTGCTGTCGACTCTGAATAACGCTGCTTTTGCCTACGACATTCCCATGGCAGTTCACATCGTGTTCCGCAGCGGCGGAATGATCATAAACATGATCCTAGGATTCATCTTCACAAAGAAGCGGTTAGTGTCTCACCATAGCCTTCTCGACGCGTGCTCACCCCAAACAAATGGCAGATATACTATGCGACAAGTTGCCTCCGTCCTCATCGTCACAGCCGGCGTCATTCTGACCACGCTCTCTGCCTCAAAACCTCAATCTCACACTACCGCAGCAGAAGCACCTGACATCTCACTCTACGCAGTCGGCATCGCCATCCTGAGCCTTGCCCTCGTCCTCTCAGGGTTTTTGGGTCTCATCCAAGACTGGGTCTTTGCGCAATATATCATGCCCGCTCAAGCTCAAGGTTCGGACCCCACAGGACAGTGGCAGGAAAACATGTTCTACCTCCATTCTCTCGCCCTTCCTATGTTCTACTTCTCCAGAGAGACCATATCCATGGAGCTCGCAAGCATGAGCTCCAGTCCACCTGTTTTCCTTTCCCTGCCGGGCTCTGGACCTCTTGCACCATACGAGGCAGGGGTTACTCTGCCCTCGGCGTTGGTCTATCTCCTCCTGAACACATGCACGCAGCTCTTGTGTGTCGTAGGCGTCAACAGGTTGACTGGGCGCGTATCTTCACTGACCGTGACCCTTATTCTCACTGTGCGCAAGGCTGTCTCATTACTGCTAAGCGCCGCAGTGTATGGAGGACAGGGCAATATGAAGATGTGGGCTGGTGCGGCGTTAGTATTCATTGGAACCATTAATTATTCGACTGGAAGCAAGCCAAAACAGGAAAGGGAGAAAAAAGAATAGATGGGTGTTACATCATACCATATGTAGAGACGAGTACCTTTGAATTCCATACCGATACCATCAAATTGGCGTAATTCACGGGTTGTGTTATTTACATGTGTACATCTACGACAGGGACAAAAAACCATCATGCTTCTTGACCAGTCGCGATACTCCAAGTCTTCTTCATGAGCTTAGCGGCGGGGCTCGTCGACCCCTCAATTTTGGCAAACCCGACTGTACCGAGCGTTTCTTGATAGTTTCTCAAGTAGGGAGAGTACTGCGTCAAAGATGCTTGTCAGTCAACGAATACCACTCCAAAAAATACTCACCGTCCTGCAAAAGTGTCGGTACCAGCCCCATGTTTCCCACGTATTCCACTCGTCTGCCTGCCACTCAGAGCGGTTCTCCCAAGCCTGCTCTGTGACCACTGTCTGAGCATGAGGATTTTGACGCCCTGCGGATGGGGGCGGCGCCAAGCACGATACGAAGCCTTCAATTGTTCGTGCCAGAGCCCCCTTTTGCTCGCGGGTGAGGCTAGCGAACGCCTTCAGTGCCACCGTCAACTGAGGATTCTCCGAGGCCGAGTCATCTGGAAGAAACAATCCGGTCAAGGGTGCAGCGAGTATGATAATTTGTTGGACGGCACCTTGCTTGAAAGGCTTCATCTCGGTATCGATTTCCATCGATCCAACATCAGCACCACCACTCGCCTTTACGCGCGCAACACTATCATCGTGCTCCTTCCTCAGCGCCGCAACCTTCCTTCTTGCCACCATCACCCTCCCATTCGCCTTATCCAATGCGCCTCTCAGCAAATCCCACTCAAATGCGCTCAGGCTCATCGGTCGCATCCCGCTTAGATGCGCATCCCCTGTAACATTCTCAAAAGTCCAACCAACTACGTCCGTGGGGTCGACGATCTGATATTGCATGAGCTTATCAAACACAATATTCACCATCTGCCGATTCAGGCGCCAGAACGACGCGACAGCACTGAGAATATCTTGTTTGGACTCTGTATCGGTCCCGGCTAATCCTCGAAGAAGGGGCAGGTAGCGTTCAATTGCGTTGAGGAGATGGGAGAAGGATCGCGAGCCAATGGAAAGCAGGCAATGGATCGAGATCGACCGAATTGTGCTGTCTACGTGGACGTGAGTACCTGAGGCCTCCAGCGTGGTCTTCAATGACTCGATGTGCGACAGCACTTCTTCGGCTTTGGAGCGTCCGCGCAGAAGATCAAGAATTGATTGGGCGGCATCATAGTGTGGATTGGCTATGGACGAACGTTAATGACAGGGATACAAGTATTCGAGAGGCATACCTGGGTCTTCGTATTCAAAGGTCGGTCCTGGCGCCTGATCAGAAATGACGTTTGTGTCGTTTTGCATAGGCTCAGGTAAAGTCTTCAACACCCGGTCATGGTACGACAACCGGATCTCAAACTCCAGCGCTCGGCGCATGAACGTACGTTTAGGGTGCTGTTCTGACAGTGCCAAGTCAGGTACCCTGTGCAGACGCTTCAATATTCGAGTCATATATGATATTTGAAAAGGGTTGACCATTCTTTCCAAACCCATGAGAAGCCGAAATTGCTCATGTGTACCGCGAACCACTCGGCAAAGCGTCGAGCAATCTCCACATCAAGTCCGTCGGCAAGAGCGGTGTACAACTTGCGTATCGACTTTCCAACGGCAGGGCCAACAGTCGATGGCGAGAGCTTACACAGCTCGGTAATCAGAGCGATGTGGTAGACCGATTTGTGCGTTGAGTCTGGGAGGAGGAACAGAGAGCCCAAGACGGCCTAAAGGGCACAAGTCAGAACAGATAAGCCAGTAAGAACTAGCTTGGCTTTACCTCTACGACAGCACTCTCCAACTGCCAGTTCTTCCCAGATTCGAATTCGGGCACAGGAGCACCAGGTTTCGGCCTGAATGTACCGAGTACACACCATTTTGGATACTCGAGGAGGAGACGGGCACATTCTTTGCGATTGATCTCGAATATGTCAATTGTGTCAAGAATGTTGGACCGTATCAAAAATCCAGCGGGTGTTGCAGGATCGGGGGTGGTCTGCAGTCATGTGTATCGATAGGTAAGTCATGTGAAAATCCCAAGGGCGCATATAACACATACAGTATCATCGAATAGGTGAAGGAAATAATGCGGCCATTCCTCTTTCTTGACTTGAGCATCCTCGCCAGCATCTGTAGCCAACCCGTCAAGTTCAATTACTTCCGGTGGTACCAGTATTGCAGGTAGCTCAAAAGGAGCAGATTCTGTCGGATCCAGGTCCGGGAAATCAAGATAGGGCTGCGGGAAGCTCTCAGATGCTTCTGCAAATTCGGAGAAGTCAAGAGCTTTCAGCACTGCGAGTCCAGTATCAAGGACCTTCAAACTGGGTTAATCACATGCCTATCTGGAATGAAAATGCCTACCTCGTCAGTGTTCTCCACAAACCTAGACTCTGTGAACAAACTCATCATAGGCTGGACAAGTAGCTTAGACGAGTAGATAGAATCGTTGTAATTTTGTATGGTCTTGATTATTTCAGTGGTGTTGGAAGATGAGCTCTTTGCCATTACTGCACCGCTCTGTAAAAAGAGTCACTTGAGTTCCTGACACGGTCTAGAGAAAATAGCTTACGATTATCAGACCCTCAATAGCAGAGAGAGCTGCGTTTCTGCCGCGTCCGTAGGAAACACCGAACTCGTCGAGGACAGCAGCAAACGACTGGAGGAGAGCAGACATGGACTCGATGGAGATAATTTGAGCGACCGTCAAGTGTGCAAACAAGTGAATCTATTTGATCAATATTCAAGGGTTGGCAAACTCTGAAGTTTGGAGGTAATGCTCACACATAGTCGAATTTCTCTCCATGCCAACTTGTCCAAGTACCCCTGAAAGCCCTTCCAGAAATCTTCGAGGACTTGTTTGCCAAGTGATGAGGTTGTAGAAGATTCAGCATTCTCGCCTTCAGCTGTATCGTGCAAGAGGCGGAGAAGGGCTGCGTAGTACGGGATTTTGTACGGTTGTTCAGTCACGCTGAATCATCGTCAGCGAAATTCGATGATGAAGTAACGACGTATTCACGCTATGCGAATGCCCTCAGATATGACCGGAACCGAAACTGGCACCTGTTCACGGATTTGCTTCGCTAGCCGCGGGAGTTCTTGGATGGCATCCTGAACAGTTGGGTGTCAGTGAAAACAACACTCGGAACCGGAATAGACTTGCCACTTCTCCCAGTTTGATAATTTCGCCCTTGAGTATGTCTTCAGGGGTTGCAAAGGCTTCCCTTCGTCTGTCATGCGTGTCGTAGTCGTCCGCTGCATGTATTGGTTCAAGTTATGGGTTGGCGCAACAACGCAACATGTCTCACCTCTGTAGCGTCGACTCCTTCCGCCACGATGAGGTCTGTCGAATTGTCTATCGTGGCTCATGTTTCAGACGAAAACTAGCAATTGTCTTCCGCGAAATCTTCGGACGTCGCTGCTGTAGACGCTGTCCCCAATTTCTTCCTTCCGGTTGTTCTGAAGCTTGTCACGTGTGTCAGAATTTGCCTTTCCTGGCTACTGCTTTTCGCCGCACCAAAGTTACAGTCGTCCTGGTGTCCTCCTCCTTCCTCTTTGGCCTACACTGCGGCGAGCGCAGTATCAAGGTGTCACTGCCGTTAGCACTGTTTGCTAGACCAGCAATTTGCGAAAAGGAAAAGGTAGCAGAAAAGTCTGAAATTGCTCTACCAGTGCCTCTGCATAGGCAAGCTGGTGAGTGTTACTCGTATTCAGGTATGGTATAACTTGACTGGAACGCTGTCAGGTATGAGAGACACATGCAATGGATTTGGTCGCGAGCCTCCTATAGCATTCGACATCATTCCAGTCATGTGGCCCTCCCTACGAGAGGATTAACCTCTCGCATTCTTGGACCCCCTTCAAGTGTTGTCCAACCTTATCGTCCACATTCCCCTCTGCATAGACTATTTTCACTTTCTTGTCAATATTCTTCTCCACCACAAGCAAGTCTCCTTCTCCGCTCCTCTCATAATCATACCCAGGAGGTGATTGACCCTGCATCTCCACCTCTACCTGCGAAGACAGCTTCCGAAATATCCCGCGCTGCAGCCTGTGCCGTCCGAATGGCCTGCGCGAATGGCGCTATTCCCGACGCGTTATTCATAGTAAACTCCCTGCGCTGTTCTAACCTTCCCCCGCAACCTCCCGCTCAAAAGGGTGGGGGGCTCCTGATGCCAAAACTTGATTTTGAGCCTATTGACTTTGGTCAACGCGTCTCACCAGCTCTATCTGCCCATTGCTTGCTGCACTACTTCGCGCGCAATGGCATGTCGCTAAGAGCTCGACATCTTGCCGAGCGACTCATGCAAGATGGAACCCAAATTCGTGCCACCACGCTGCATGCGGTCATTCAGTGCCAAACGGGACATGGAAAATTCATACAGGCTCAAAGACCTTCAAATCGGGAGCCGCTCAATATCTTCCCGAAACAGGTCGAAGATCAAAGCACACGCCTTGCGCTTAAGCTCCTTCTCCATGCCCGACAACATCGACAACGCTGTCATGAGCATACTTATCAGTTCATCATCAATATGTGCCTGGTTCAGGGAGAAATTATCGTTGCGTCGCTGTTATTCGTTCTTCTCATCAAAGACTGGGAAATGAAGCGTGCAACCACGCAAATACGGGAACAGGAAGCACTCAGGACCGGGGGGCTTCCTACGACTCGACGCGAGCTCGGGTCACTAAATGCCGGCCCTCCTTCAAAGGGGATCCTGAAGATGTTACTGTCAAAGGCGCAGGAAGAAATGATGCTTGATCCAGCAGAGGAGTCCAATCGGTCACGACGTGAAGCAGCTCTTCAGGCGCTCTCTAATATCGCTGGTCTCTTGGACGCGCAGTTGCTCCCTTACACGGATATATCTTCCTTAATTCGCACTCTTTATTCAGCACCAAAAGATCCAGACAAAGTATGGGTTATGGAGTCAGGCAATAAGGCAAGGGTCCAAGCTCACCAGTATATTCATCGTGTTCTTTTGCGGCTTGCGAGTAACCCCTCAAGGTCATCCGCAAGTGCCTGTCCAGAACGATCTAACACAATGCCACCACTCACTTGTGAATCCTACAACGCCCTCTTACATTACGCATTACGCCATCGACAATCCATCCCTCTTGCAAGAAAACTGCTACATCACATGGAACACAAGCGCGATCCGCCTTTAAGGCCAGGCATCTCAACATACAATACGATTATAAGGTCCGGGTCATTATTGAGGCGGAATGACCTCAGCGAGCTCGCCCTTGAAGAACTACGCAAGCTAGAGGAGAACTATCGACATGCCATAATGGTGACGCCGTCGCCGGTAGTCTTTTTCGCTCGTCGGTCGCAGATGCAGAGTGCCGAGGAGTCCAAGTGGACCATAGCCTTGAAACATCAGAAGGCTAGCGAACCACCCGTGGAGAAACCACTCAGGGCTGACGCCTTCACACTCACGAGCTACATCCAGCATGTCACGGCCACAGGGAATCCCGCCATCGTCGCAGACATCCTTTTCCGTATTCTCCCTGAATTGTCCATCATTGATCACCCATCGTGGGGTTCTGTTACGGAAGAGCAACGCGCTGTCATGCGGACGAAAACACGCCAGATGCGTCTTATGCGTGCCGTCTCTCTCGGACCGTGGTTCTTCATTTCTGTCCTCAATGCACTTTGCAAAGCTGGGAAGACGGGGCTTGCCGAGCGCGTGTGGTTGCTCGCAAAGCAAGCCGAGCATGCAAGCTGGATGGGTGCTATTGATATCGATGGCAATCCAGTGAAGCCTTGGTGCCTGCCCATTCAAGCTTATACGATAATGCTGCAATGCTACAACGCTGAGGCGCGGCGCGGTCTTCAGCTGCGCCGCATTGCCAGGCGGAAGGCAGATGACTGGACACCCAAGATCGGCCGCAATCAAGTGCAAGGCTGGGCGAAATTCGTGCTCGCTCGAAATGTGGCTACCCGCAAACATAGATCCCGTCGCACCCTTGCGCTGCTCATGGGCGTAACGTTGTATCGAATCATGCATCGCGCTGGAGTGGCTGTCTGCAATGCTTTGTATGAGCTACGTGACGTAGGCAAAGTCACGCTGAAGCCCCCTCGTCCAGACGCCCGTTTCTTCAATGCTGCACTTGAGATGTTTGGTCGGCAACCCAGGACTTTCCAGCGTTCAAGTCGCAGCACGCCTGCCCACTGGCGACACAAGGCCACTTTCGCAAATATCCAGTTTTCCAAGTTGGGCGTGAGGCCGAGGAACTGGAATCCCTTCCTGGGTAAAATTGTGAAGGATATGTATGCGCTTGGATTCAAGGTCCCCCCAAGCTTCAAACGTTTGTTCGCTGGGCGGTGGCCTTATGGTTTCGAGGAACATCGACATCGGCCTGAACTCAATGAGCAACCATTTGCATTCCCGAAGTCGCGTAGGTCTCTCTTCCGACCGCATGTACTAAGAACACTCAAGACACGCGGTCTACCCGTTCGACGTATGGTATGGAAGGTGCTTGGTAGGAGGTACCGGTGGAAGCACAGACGGAGACGAAAAGTGCTGCAAGGAGGAAAAGTACGATAAATGTGTATAATATCTATCTGTCCACAGCTCGGAGCTATACAATCCCTTGTCATGACGGAATTTTTTGAAATGACATAGTCGTGATAGTCTTCTGAATGTCGCGTGCCCTCCACTCCTTTGCAATGTCCAGTAGCAATGACGAGATCTCATTTGCACGAGCTACCATCTCATCCGGCTTGGGCAATTTCTGACCTCTCTTCGGTGCAATGACGATGTCAACTCGGTACCCCTTCTCCAGCTCCGTACGTGCCTTCGCGATCTTGTGCTTCAAGTCCCCAGCATCCACGCCCCAAGTGACCTGTATCTCCTTCTGCTCTCCCGCCTTCACGCCCTTCCTGAACGCCTTCTTCTGCTCCTTCCACTTCTCATACGACTCGCGCCTGTCCACAATCTTCACGACAGGCTCCGGATCCTCCGTGACCAACTCCACTCGCGACGCCTTCAAGTCCACAGATGCAAGAACATCGGTTAAACGAGCTGGGGGATCGAGTTTACCGGTGTCGGAATTGACGACGCGGACGATTCTATAGGGTATTTTGTCATCGCCTGTGCGGCGCGCAGGGCCAGCTGATGCATATGTTCGCACAAAGGAGAAGGAGTGGAGGGTTGATTTGAGCAGTTCGACTTTGCATTGGCATGAGGGTAATATGCGGTACCGCGAGAGCGTCAAAGTCCGAAAGACAGCAGAAGTAGACATGATTCCTGTCCCCACGAAATGCATTAGCACTGAACCTTGGCACGCAGGAGCATACAGAAACAATACCTACGAAACGGCACCGTTCTTCGCTGTCCAGAAATCCAAAATTGACTCGAGACGGTTGTTTGTCCCTATTTAATGCCAAAGCCTTTGCATAACAAGCACAAATATCATATCCTTTTTCAATGGATTTTTTCTTCGTTGATCTCCCATGCACCGATCGATACAGGGTGAGTTTGTTTTCCTGCAATTCGTTTTCTTTCATGTCAAAGAAGGCATCGACATGATGTTACCCTACCTTCAACGAGTGCGGGGACTAACCCTCCAGCCCCTCCGTCGCCTAGCAGGTGGACTCGTTTTGAGGCTGCTTGCATATACAGGTGCAGGAGTGGGCGCTTCTGCACGGTGATACAGAGGTTGTTATAGTTATTTGATCGATCTTTCTCATCTTTCTATCCTGTTTGGTGTTAAGCTGTATCGCTAATCATCATTTTCTGCTTCCACAGATATGTACTGTTGCTGATTCAGATGTTCTCTGCGCGCGTTCACGATGTGAGTGTCTCTTCTTCACGAACGCAAGTCAGGCGGTGGGATGAATTTTAGATCACGCGAGCATGGGGATGCAAAAGCATCCAGTCATTTCTTAGCTCTGTGCTTTCCCTCGTTTTGAGGAGAGGCGCAAATGGGCTGGGAGGCGGCGTTCTGTGCCGAGAGCTCTGTTGCAGTTATAGTTATTTTGATCGACTTTGCTTTCTTGCGACCGAGTCGTTCCGCACGCTGATCACTCTTCTTTCCGCAGGTCTGAGGTGGGAGGGGAGTGTGCTTGATTAATGCGCTGTATATACATGATTGCGATGTGAACCTATCCTATTATCCATGTCCCACTACGGGAGATATACAATAATTTTGTGCTCTCAAACATTTTCTCGTTTTCTGGTTTCTCTTCGTGCCGCAGATGTCCGCAACAGCCATGCAAGGTTCTCGTATACGACGAAGGTGACGCAAGTTCCAGGAAGGACGCGCACGAGGTTCGTCCCCATTCCACGATAGAATCCACGAATCCCCTCGCCTTGCCAAGTACGTTTGATGGTAGTCGGTATGTCGGGGTATAAGTGAGCAGTATTGTTCTAAGATAGGAATGAAGAAACGTGATGCAACAACCCAGAATGCATCTCACCTGTATTCGAGAGCGAATGACTTGGTATGGATAAGTGAGCGCGAGAGCCCAGAGCTTGCTCGCACCAGACATTATTGTGTAGGATGTATTCGACTGACCAATGTGTCAAACGTGAGGCATAGAAGAGCGCAATAGACTCACGAGCTTGTCATCCTCTGGTCCCATCACTTTACCGGCCTTTGCCAACTGTTTTCGCTTTTGTTCAAAGCCCCATCGTTTCATCTCCTCGTAGGCCATGAACTGCACTGCACCGTTGCTCACGCCAACCAAAGCCAAACTAGTCCCTTTCCACCAGCCAGCTATACCCTCTTGTCTCCGTATCGAACCAAGACCGTCTAGTATAACGAGATACATTAACGAACCAGGTCGAGACAATAAAGAATAAGACAGCGTACCCCAGAGACCACGATATGACGATGGTGAGTCGGCGCGCGACGTGAACATACGTACTTTCACAACCCATATTGGGTTGGTCATTATTGCTGTGACCGCACCTGTTAATAGCCATGTTGAGAAGATACGTTAAATATAAGATGGGTTGGAAGTGCGAACTGGCTTGAGCGGAACAAAGCAGGTATGTTCCAGGGGACATTCTATAATTTGGGTCATCTCCGGCTGCACGCTTCTTGAGCATGTTGTAACTAAATCATTTAAGCATCGCGCACCTGGAAGGGATGAAATGTAACTCACAAAAGAAAGTAGAGCCCCCAACTTGAGGCATTTCCGGCAATGTTCGGTCCCACACCCCGGTACAGGCCTTTCCACCCTTCAGTCGCATGTATGTCCCGCAGGGAGTTCCATATGGCCTTTCCGATTCCGCCCTGAGGGTTTTTGGTGGCTACCTGTAGTTTGACTTTGAGAAGATCAAGAGGGTGCATGCATAGGACGGCGACGACGCCTGCTCCAAGGCCTGCGGCTGCATGGTCCTACAATGTTTGAGAAATGAGCGGTAAATAGAGCGGTAAAACGGAAACCCACCAGTGCAGTCGTCGGAAAGAAGCTTGGCTGTTGTCGAGCCATACAACCGTGACGTCGACTGGACCGTCACAGAACTTCGTTAAATATTCGATTTCCTACTGTCGGCCGACGGCAAGCTATGAATGAAAGGCTTATATAAGACTTTCCGTCACCGACAACACCTTCCGGCTATGCTTTGTCCCATTATCAAGACTCGTAGATCGCATCAGTCATCGCACCTTCTGCCAGCTTAAACTTGTTTATAGGTTGTCCATGCACCAGGTTATTTCCGCATCTATCATTGATGATCGCACATCCTGACCTTCTAATAGGTCACAAGGAAGTTAGAATGCCGGGAGCGTGACGCTGACAGCACCCCAAACAACACATGATGATACCACCATGCCGCTAACTAAATAATTTATCTGCACTTATATATGATTCCCCCTCTTAAGGAACCGAGTAGTTCCTGCTCCTTTCTCGTTGATACCACCTTGCGACGATAGCAAACGATGCGTACCTCCACAATTTGCTTCACAGTGCTATTAGCCACTGCTACCCTTGTTTCCGCCCGTCCAAGCACTTCTCATCTCGCTCACACTTTTCGGATGCTGTCGGGTGTTCCATACAAAAGGCAAAGCAGCACTCCTTCACAGTGCACCTCAACCTGTGATGTTGTTAGCAGTGAATTGAATGCTGTAAGCTCCATTCTGGGTCTCGCCCATATTGATGTACTAACTCTCGTTCAGGGATGTTCACCGACCGCATGCTGCACGCAGTCCTTTGAAACATCCTACTACGACTGCCTCCTGTGCGTCGGCACCGCGGATAATGCAACGGATTATTCTCAGGCACAAACCGACCTTGACGGTAAGTTCATGCAGCAGGCGCCATGCCACATAAAACACCTTCCAGCCAACTGACTGATATACATGCTAGAACTCTACACTTCTTGCTACGATCAGGGCTATACGCTTCAAGAGCTCACTCTGCCCGGTCAAAACCCATCTCGCACTCTCTCAACTTCCTCCCCTGTTACAACTTCCCTCGTTACAGCTACATCTTCTAGCATTGGTGTTATCACGTCCTTGTTGAAGACCACTATCAGTACTATCCCTTCGAGCACTATCAATCCTTCTGGAACAGCGAACGGCAGCAGCACAACAACTTCGTCTACGTCCACGTCTACAGGCGCTGCGCTGGGGGTGAACTCAGGAAAAAGAAAGATATGGGCTCTGGCTGCTGCTGCTGCTGGGTTGATCATGATTTAGCGAAGGGGGCTATTTGACCGGGAAGCAGCTCTGCTTCACTTTCTTGGATCGGAGAAATCAAGCGCCTTTCAATCTTCTTGGAAATCCGTTAGATTTAGCACACGGGTGTGTCACGTTTTCTTGTCAGGTCATTAGGCGGACGTTCGAATTGTTCTCGTATTCTCGTATTCTTGGCTTCAGTGACACAGGTTGTGAAAACGCGGGGGGGCAACATATTGAGGAATATTGAGGAACTCCCATCTGGATACTCCTCCGAGTCAGTTTGTGATCCAGAACACAGCGAAAGGATGACAGGAGCGATCAATCTCAATGTCTGTACATCATCAATTATCAGTTTATGTACACCATCACGCAGCTTCTGTTTGTAAGTCTGGGTGCGCAGCCTACGTGTGACTTTGAACGATATGCATACTACATTGACTTGAAAAATGATGTCCATGTAAGACATACCGTCTGAAGTGTGCGACTCCAGACGTAAAAGCAGAGACCGGTGCAATAAATTGGCTATATACACTACACCGTGACGAGAACGGCGACAGTCGCGCGTCTTCCCCGTGACCTTCCGCACCCTAACTTGAAGGTCGCCAAGCCAAGAGCATCCTCAGCACCAGCAAGGATAGCATCACAAAGCGGTGATACTCGGTGTGATATAGCGTCAGCATCGTTAATGGAGAGGAAATGTTCAAGCATACGTTGTCGACAATCTTGCGGCGATACCTCAACGACCGGAGATCTGCGTTGCATCCTCGGTGGATTCACGGCTAGCTTTCGACACACCTGGATTGCAGTTCATCAGCTTAGGACCCTAATCAATAATCACATACAGTTTGACCAATACAATCGGTTCGGCGAGTTTGTCGGATTATTCATAGTAGAACATTTGCATCATCGAGTGTTTGTGTTTGAGGTAACGACACCCAAGGACTCGGGGACTTACATTGTTCATTTGAAGTCTGATATCCTCGACCTACGTGCTTCCATCCGAGAAATAATTGCCACGAGTTCATGCGAATAACTGAGCATGGAGGCTTACCAAAGACAATCTGTTGGTTTCCAGTTGTCAGTCGTGCTGCCACTAGTACTGCAGTCGTCTGGCTGATTGAAGATGCCGCCGGCACTAACGTTTTTGGAAAATAAGGTGTCCTTGTGTGTCCCTGTGTGTCCTCGGAGGTCCTCGGTGACATCACTGCGATCTTGATTGTGCCAAGAGATTTCCTAGCACTGCCCGCGATTGATCGATATTGATCCGTGCTTACTGATCCGATCCTACCAGCTTATGGTCCCGAGGGCCCTTTAGCTAGAGGGATATCGCTGCTGCACAACTATCGGCGGCGCTAACGCCCTCGGATATCCATGGTGAAGCACAGAGATCTGAGATGACTGCCATAATGATCGAGCACTGCCCACGACTCTAACTCGAGCTCATGCCGTTACGAGCCCCTATAGCTAAACGTATATAAGACCTGCCCCCGCACGCCTTGAAACCCCACCCTTTCTTTCTCGAGCTCTCACCTCCTCCGCATTTATTGCCCTACGCCCATTGTATCTCCACCCCATTCCACCCCCTTGCATCACAATGTTCAACGTTGTCAACTCTGCATTCTCTGCTGTTGCATCCGTTTTCCAAATGATTGTGTCCTATATGATTATTGCACTATGCTTTATTGGCCTCATGTTGATCGATTTCATTTCACTTCAGGTTCCGCCTGCATCAGAGAAGGTAGTCAGCTCCTGTGACACTGACTGCCCTCGTGCCGAGGCGCAGGAAGTGCCCCAGGTTGCAGCTGCTGATATCGATGAGGTTGAGCTCGGACGGCGCTATGTGGAATCTACGGACAACTCCGATGGTAGGAGTTCTCCGTCATCATTTTTCTTTTATGGCTAATAACTTTGTAGTATCGCGATCGTTCGAGTTTAATGTATCCGCGTTTAGTATGTTTGAATCCCTCCTCTCCTCTTCTCCCTCTTTCATAGAGTTGTGTGCGGCACCTTGGGCCGAGCCCGATACTCCTGAATGTGTCGTTTCCTTGATGGATGATGCTGACGGTAAGTTTTTGTCGTCTCCCATCCTCATTTATTTATTGATGACCAACGACTTTGTAGTATCGCGATCATTCGAGTTGGATGCATCTGTGGTTGGTACGTTTGAGTCCCTCCTCTCATCCTCTCCCTCTTTCATCGAGTTGGGTTTGGTGCCTTGCGGCGAACTCGACACCCCTCGATGTGTCGCTTCCTCGATGGATGATGCCGACAGTACGTTTTATCATCTCTCACGTCCTTGTTTAATGGCTAACGACTTTGTAGTATCACGATCATTCGAGTTGGATGCGTCTGCCTTTGGTACTTTTGAGTCCCTCCTCCCATCCTCTCCCTCCTTTATCGAGTTGGGTTCGGCACCTTCTGCTGAACTCGACACTTCTGGATGTGTCGCTTCGTCCTCACTTTTGCCCATGACAACGATGGATGATACTGACAGTAAGTTTTTGTCGTCTTTTGTCATTTTTATCACTCATCACTTTTGTAGCCTCGGTATCACTATCAATGTTCGATGTCGATAGGTTTCCCACTCTGATTTCCTCCTCACCGTCATTCATCGCCTTGGGCTCGGCATCTTGTTCCCACTACCTTGACACTTCCCACCATGTCACCTCCTCCGCACCGTCGCCTAACAGTGAGGTCTTGTCGTCTCTTGTCATTTTTGTCGCTCATCACATTGTTAGCCTCGGTGTCCTTATCGACATTCGAACTGGACAGGTATCCCTCTCTGATGTGCTCCTCCTCATCCTTCAGAGCCCTGCGGTCGGCATCCCTTGACATTCCTCATTGTGTCGCTTCCCCTACACCTTCGAATGCCGACAGTAAGGTTTTGTCATTTCTTATCGATTTTATCGCTCATCACATTTTTAGCCTCGGTGTCGCTCTCGGCATTTGATTTGGAGAGGTTTCCCTCTTTGATCTGTCCTTCATCATCCTTCAGAGCATTGGCATCGGCATCTCGTCGCTCTTCCACTGCCTCCTCGCTTTCGTTTTCGTTCTCGACATCGATGGTTGACGCTGACGGTGTGTGTTTTTCCCATCTTCTGGTGTTTTTATTGCTGATTACGTTTTTTAGTAACGATATCGCTATCAAGTAGTTTCTCTAAGTACCCGTCTCTCCTCTCCTCGTCTCCCTCCTTCACCGCTTTGGGCTCCGTGCTTTACTAAAGCACCGGATGTCGTTGTGGCATTGACTTATTTGCAGGTATTCCTTTGGTTTGCGGTGGTCCTGATTTGATCGCGGCCTACTAGGCTACAGCGGCGACTGTCTTCTTTGGTTGGCCTAGGGGAGACTAATCTCAGCGTTCTGCTGAGGTTG
>KV448432.1:0-33424 GCA_001658105.1 Rhizopogon vinicolor AM-OR11-026
CCAAAGTTAAATACTTACATAATAATCAGAGGTAGCGGGCTTTGCCACGCACGTGGCCCTACGCGACTTATTGAACCTCTGGTCGAACGTTTCATCATCTCGCGAAGTAAATGTCAGGTCTATTCTTGCTGTCGGAAATAACCACAACTTTTCCTTTCATAGTTCGTTCACGTCGTGATTGCGTGCTAATTGAATGGCCACAGAACTACTAGTACTACGATACAAGTCCCAGAGGAGCTTGAAAAAAGGAACGGGGAGGCTGTATCCACGTGCGCCTCAGCAAACCTCCGCGGATAGGATTGTCGAGATTGGCGCCATACTCACTGCTGACGGCGGATACTTTGAGAGACTAGAGTAACTGCCCCTAGTCTCCCGTAGGCAGACCCTAATAAAATGAAGATAGTCGTTGTCGTTCCTTCTGTATAAGGCCCAGGATAATTCAAAGTCACCTTCAGACTTCGGGCCCCGGGACGGACACCGACGGTTGTTCCCAGATGCTTTCAGCCGACGGACAAACCGCCTAGCCGCATCTCGGCGACTCCTGCCCTCGACTGCCGGTCAACTAAACATTAACGCTTGGTCTTTGTCTATGCTCCACTGCCAGATCTTATATGCGTGCTCTTATTAAAAACAGTACCACTGTACAGGACACAATCTTTTGAGTGCAGGAGCGACCGGGGTTAACCTCAGGTTCAACGTTGAACTGCCACCGTGTAACTATTTGTTCGGTTGGCATCTCGGGCCAAGCAACGTAAATCAGATAATTGCCTCAATCTGAGATTAGTGCTCCTGTTAGATCGCTATATGCATATGTATGTTGGTTGCCCATCAACGTCAAAGCAATTGTGTACTGAGTAAGTACGTACCGGTACGGTGCCGCTACTGACAGCAGCAGCCTCATGCAGGGCAGCGCAATGACGTTATTGTCCAGTCATGATGCTTGTGTGTCGTCCAGCTCAACATTCTGATTTGAATCGCTGACTTCAGTGCAACCCCAGGACGATCGGGAAAAGCGGTAACCAGACTCTCGGCTTGTCGGAGAACCTAGGAGAACTTCGGAGGAGAACTTCATAACGATCACGTCAGCAGTCATGCTGGAAGTCAATCCTTCAGTTCGCATTAAGAGTCCGCATCCATGATTATCTGTGCAGTTCACAAAAATGAATGACTTATTGGGAGCTTGGTATGTGAGCAGAGATATGTAGCCCGGTCGCAGCGTCAAAGCCCCAAAAACCAGCCCCGCCGGAACCGTCGACGGTCCACAGCCACATGTTGAAAAACATAGAATTTTTTTTTGGGGCGAAAAAGGCTAGTTCTCATGTTGATCATTTGTTCCGAACTGCATAGCAACTCCCGTTGTCGGTTCTGACAAAAAAAGTTACAAGCCTGTGCCAGCGCACAAGCCCATTAGGTGCAGCCTTGACAGCCGATTGATCTACCTCGCGAAGTATGCGCCGTATCTACAAGCCAATGGTATCCGCTGGTAGCCGTTCCTAGAAAAACAATCAAATATTCAACTCAGCCCACTACCCGAGTCCGACAGATCTTATCAGTCCAAACTAGTCTTTTCATTGCGGGCTGGCTTACAGCATCCAACCACGACCCTGCCACCTAACGTTGCGAATCATTTGTTCACTTGCAGTAAGTACTTGCCATGAAGCAAATATTTTATAGCGTAACGCGTCATTTTTGTTTTCCAGGACTCGAGGTTACTCGGTAAGTCACGTTCGTGGACGCGTAGTACAGTCCGACGTCATAGAACGCAGGCAAAACTCGTCTCCCCAACTACGGTTCCTTGGCTTCCCTTGCATTGGCACCCCGATTCGGTGGGTTCCCTTATTTTGGCTTTGATCCGTACCTCCCTCCCTCCCGCCATGCGCCAATCTTCCTCCTTCCTGTTTACATACCTGCCACTCAGGTGGGTGTGATCGTCTCATCCTCGTGCTCGTTGGCAATTGGCTAATCTATTGTCACCTCTCTGTTACCCCTTCTAGCTTCCTTTCTCGCACTTTCTTCTTGCAAGTCTTTGGCTGTCTGCGTCGCTCTTCAACTTAACATATTGACATCAGGGCAACCGATCTCCGACTGATCCAAAAGCTGTCCAAATAAACAGGTGACAGGGATAAGCTCTCTATTTTGATTCACTCTTTCTACGATCCTCTCTGCCTTTTGCTCCCTACTTCTGTCGCTGCACTTGGAAGGAGGGCGCAAAACCTCGACCCATCAGCGCATTTCGGATATTTCACTCCGGAAGCCCATGGCACAGGCAAGTTATGTCGGCCAGGAAGAGCTGCCAGGACATGCTACACAGAGCGAAAATCCCAATGCTGCACTAGACAGTTCACCTTCTCCTGTTAGCTCGTCATCCCAGTCACCTGCCAATGTTGGGGCCGTCCGACCCTGTTCCGCATCGCCATCGGACAGTAACGAGGCAGGTACTGGCAAGCTTCCATCTTCTGGTCCACAAAGATCAAAATCTATTAGTGGCACAGGTGGAAAGTGGGAAAGAGAGAAGCGAAAGCGTTCGCGCGTCACTCCTGAACAACTCATCCATTTGGAGCGTTTCTTTTCGATGGACAGAAGTCCTACTGCAGCAAGGAGGAAAGAAATCAGTGACTTGTTAGGCATGCAGGAACGGCAAACGCAAATATGGTTCCAAAACAGGTGCGTAACTCCACCTTAGCGCACAAGCACCGTTAATGAGGGACCTTCAGGCGTGCAAAGGCAAAACTGCAAGATGGTAAAAAGGGTCGAGGGGACGGCGCTGAAACCCCACCGGATACACCGCCAGAACTGGCGACCGGATATGAAGCAGAGCTACATAGCCTTATTCATGAAGACGAACGTAAGTAACCAAACGTTTGGGAGATTTAATTCTCTTATTCAAGCGTTGACTTGCTATTTAGCCGTGACCATCATTCCGTGCAATGATTTGTCTATAGGAACGTGGCGTCGGATTGCGACCGCCGTGGGGAAGCACGATCTTGTGGCTTACCTATGTGACGCCAAGCGCTGTCTGACGTGGTTTATCCACTCGGCAGGGTATGGCTTCAAGATGGAAGTTCCTTTCGACATTATCGTTGATACAGAATTTACAAACGCAGCTCCAGGATCTGGACTGGCTTCATTTATCCTTTCACAACCGCCGACTTTTTACCTCGAGTCTTTTTCAACTCCCGGTCCAAACCAGGCACAGGGCCAAGTTCGACAATGGAAAAAGTGTGCGGACTGGACAGAAGGACAACAAGCTACGAAGATTTTGCGTCATGATTTGATAGGTTCAGCGGTACAGCTGGCTCATCTCCTACGCCACTTGAGCGCACATGCTTCTGGGTCGGATATCCGGCTTCATTCACCAACTTACTACTCCCAGGAGCCACCACCATCTCTTATGGAGGTCCCCCAACCTCCTATGGCAGGTTTAGCAGGGCCTACATACCCGTACGGCGGAGATGTCAGCGACTCTCGAAGGGTAGAACATCCTATCCACGTACGACGGAGATCTTTTTCAGGTGGTTCCGTGCGAACGACTCATCTGCATCGGCCTGAGCATCAGTCTCTCGCTGTAGATTTACCTATCAATCCAACCCCAGGGCCGCTCTCAGCCCCGTACGGTTCATCATCCTTCTCACCATATTCTAATCGTAATCATTCGTCCATCCACTTGTCGTCTCATTCACCGATGTTCTCGGAATACGCGGACTCTTCGTCATCGCATAGCGTACCGCAGCAATCTCAATCCCCTGTCGACTACGGTCCAATAGATACCCAGAGTGTCCCGCCGCGTACCTACTCATCCGTGCCAGTCCATCAAATGTATAATGGCACTATGTCGATGGCTTCTTCATATTCTAGCAATGGGCTACCTAGTTCCACTGTCCAGACGCCATTCATTACCCCGTCACCACCATTGCTAACGACTCCATTCTATCCTCACACGAATAACTACACACGGGGCTGAGCCTCCTTAACTCACCGCCACACTGATTTCTAGAATTCCTGGTATATGTTATGCCCGTTGCGGAACTTCGTGGTTAGGGGTTGTAACGTCCTGAGCCTTTGCACGGGTTACCCGTTAATTTTTCGTCTCTATTCAGGGTACATACTTCATTTTTTTTGCATCGCAAGTCGACTCTTGTAATCCTGATACCCTACTCTGCTTCTACGACAACCATACACCACGGGAAGCATACCTCCCTTGTTGGGCACTGGTATACATCATTAATATCCTACTTGTAAACCGCAAAGATACCTTTTCGCATACCATAGCTCGCACAAGTAGTAGACAATCAATAGACTACTCGAGAAACACGTGGTGGTCGTGGTAGACATGCAAGTGAGATTGTTGAACGACTAATACGAAAGCACGATTAAGGACTGTATGGTACAATAATATACCAACTATATCTGAGCAAGCTGTCGCTGCTCCCGTTCTCTACTCAAGCGGGCCGTGTATGTTTTACTAATCATGTTGACTGGGAGAGTGGGTGAGTCACTGCATGTCAAGATAACTCCACAGGAGACTCACATGCTTCCATATAACGCTCAAGACACCGTGATAAACATGTCTAGAATTTGGAACACATCAGTAACATTCCTGCAGACTCGATGGATGTACCCACCTCCTCTGAGCTAGACAAGGCGGACCCAGGCTTCGTCACGCACTTCGCGAAGCATTTTTCGTTAGTTTTCTGAAAGATACTGTCACTTTGGACACTAGCAGCAATAGTAGTAACCACACGTTGATAAGCTCCTGTGCACTGGCTAGGGCAATCTCGGAGCGCACGCCATTCATTACAGCTTCTTTCTTTGCAGCCATCTCTGCACGGCTAGCAATTGATGCACAGTCAAAATTACAAGAACGCGCGTCACGTACCTGGCAAAGAACTAGACGGCGACGATGATTTGAAGAAGTCAGACATGTTGTAAAGTGGAAAACAACACAAGGTTGAGCTCTAGAGTAGTAGAATTTGGCAATGAGCTGGAAGTGAACAAAGTTCAGTCGTTTGACGACTTCGGGAGCAATGCAACCAATTTGGAAAATTAACATTTGGCCTTCTTTATCTGTATTGCGATTGCAACGAGCAGTCGGCGTATACGTTCATGGGCGCACGCGAATCCACAGGACACAACACTGAATCTGAAGATGCAGTCCCGGATTACTATGAGCTGCTTGGTGTAGAAGAATCGGCCAGTAACGAAGAGATCAAGGTATGGTACATCGACTCGAGCCTCGACTCAGAGTGTCTATGATCTGATTGTCTTCAAGAAAGCCTTTAGAAAATTAGCCCTAACCCATCATCCTGACAAGAACAAAGATGATATCGAAGGTTCCACGAAAAGATTCGCCGCTATTCAGCAGGCATATGAGGTGCGAGTTCTTACCCCCTGCTAGTGATATCCAGGCTAATCGCATATGTCGGATGTCAGGTTTTGAGTGATGATCAGGTTGGTACCTGCTAGTTGGGGTTCCTGTGCATTGTAGTTGACTATCCAGTGCAAGTAGGAAAGAGCCTGGTATGACTCTCATAAAGCGTCTTTGGCACCAGAGCCAGATGCAGAAGCTGTTTTTGAGGACATTCGAAGAGGCGCTCCGCCTCCGCGCGCGCGCGACAGGGGCCTGACCGTCAGACATCTCGCTCGATTCTTTGATACAACTATCTGGTCAGGCTTTGATAACAGCGAGAATGTGCGTTCCACTGCTTTCCGTCATCAAGCATGTTCTCATTGTACATTATTTCTTTTCATAACCACAATGCACAATTTGAATGATATCCACTCACTATCATAACTGCCAGAGCTTCTTCACAATGTATCGCAATCTCTTTACACGCTTGGCGCAGGAAGAAAATCTCATCTCTGAGATCGAGTATCCCTACTTTGGAGATGCCTCGTGGCCCTGGACCGCGCCAAAGACCGCAAACCAGCCCGCTGCGCGCGATTTCTATAATGCGTGGCTTAACTTCGCGACTCTCAAGGATTTTATATGGATGGAACAGTGGAATCTCTCTGAGGCACCTGATCGCCGAGTGCGACGGTGAGTAGTTGTGTCCGACACATTCTTTGGCTGAGCATTTTTAGTCTCATGGAGAGAGACAATAAAAAGGCTAGGGATGACGCGCGCAAGGACTATAATGAGACTATAAGAGTAATTATTCTTGATCTGTTCCACTTCAAGAGGTTCTAAATACTAGCGCGTAGCAACTGGCCCTTTTCATTCGTAAGCGCGACCCGCGGTATAAGGTTCACCTCGTTGCACAAGCTCAGATCAATAAATCATTATCCCAAGCTAAAGTCCACACATCTGGATCCTCCACACCGCACCCACAGCCCGCCACGCCTTATGTAGAGCAAGACTGGCAAAGAGTTCGCAGCACGGATGATGATGCAGATGCAGACCTCGATTGGGCGGCGGGTGAGGGAAACGCGGAGGAATGGGAATGCGTCGCATGTGGGAAGACATTTCGTAGTGAGGCCGCATGGGACAGCCACGAGCGCAGCAAGAAGCACATGCGTGAGATCGAGAAGTTGAAAAGGGAGATGTGGCAAGAGGAGGAAGTAATGGGACTTGTTGCAGATGATGGAGAAGGTGAAGAGGTGGAAGGAGACTTTGATGGCGAGTTTACTCCTCCACTCTCACCAACGCTACCTCCAGAAACAGTAATAGGAAACGGAGAGCCAGATAAACTCGGTCTACCGGCAGGGGGACCGTCTAAAGACGATGACCATAAAAAGGGCAAAAAGAAGAAGTCTAAGCCCCAAACCAGACCGTCAGACGACGGCGACGTACCGACACCCTCCAGTACACCACTAGAAAATGGGGATGTTTCTCAGGATGCAACGTCCTTGCAGCCCGAGCTTACGAAACGGGAGAAACGAAAGCTCCGTGAGGCGAAGAAGGCAGCTAATCCCGAGTCAGAGCGCAACATAATTGTATGCACTTATATCGCGTTGCGGCGACCGGTGTACTGACATACTCATAGGTTTGCAACATGTGCAACACGCCATTTGAGAGTCGCACTAAGTTATTTACACATATCCGTGAATCAGGACACGCGCTTGTGGAACCCGAAGAGCCAGCGCGAGGGAAGAAAGGGCGCAAGGTGCGATAGCGGCTGGGTTAGATGACGATGAAAATACCGCATACAAGATATGATGCCTTACTCGAAGGCCTAGCGTCTCTAGAGGAGCGAGGATGTCCCATGGCGTAAAAAGTTTAGAACGGACGTGGCTGGCGCATGCCCTACATCCAATCCTCGGAACATACCCTCCATTCTTTCAAAGCATCGTACTGTTATCGGGCGAGGTTTCTTTGCATGGTGGATCTTGGTGAACTCCAAGATTATACAATCAGCTTAATCGAACTCCAGTACCGATAAAATAAACACACAACACAAGCACCCTAATATTAAGCAATATAGAACCCCCAACTATCCCATAAGTTGCGAAACGTCTTCTGGTGGGTATTTGGTCTGAGAAAATGTCAAGAGCCTGCGGATATAAGTCAGTTGGTAACTCGAAAGAGCGGGAGTGAAAATAGAGGGGGGAAAGTGAGGTACGAAAGAAACGATACGAACCGCTTGAGGCTCTGTATATATTTCCTGCTCACTTCATCGTTCAGCACGTGTGCGACCTGGTCTGTAGAAATCTTTTCGCGGGCGGAGCGTTCATGGATACTAAAATATCAAACGTTGATTGTCTGACAGCGTACCAATAGGATAATCACGTACCCCACCATGGTAACTCCGATGGGCCATGGTGCATTACCAATGGACAGGCGAAGGTATGAGTCATTCGCTTTCTGGTACTGCCGTTTTTGCATGTAATAGACTATTTCAGCTATGCGTACAAGCATGTCTGGTGGTAAACTCTGAGATGGTTGTGAATTAGCTTAATGATCACACTTCAGAAAAATGAAACGTGAAAGTAATTAGAGAACGTAAAAACGAGAAAGAAAGAAAAGGGAACAGAACGGAAGTGTAAACTCACTCGTGAACGAAGTGTCTTGAAGAGTGGCTTTAGATACTCAGCCGACTGTACTTGCGTTGCAGCGGCCAGTTTGCCCTGATGAGTCTGCTTGACGTGCTCTGTTTCTACATCAGACACGGACAGCTCACACATGTAAAAAACGCACCTGGTCGTTCATCCATTGCCTCCGCCCACTCCTTAAGCGTCCGCTTGAGTGCGTAGTATATGACGGGGTACAACTTATCCGGATCTGTCTTCAACAGTCCCAAATCCACCATGGCTACAGTTCCACTGCTATTGTTCACGTCACCCTCTTCCTTCTTCTTCCCCTTGTCATTTTTGGCTCTCAATTCCCTCTCGACGCTCTCGACGTCCTCCAGGGCCTTCCTAAAATCATTCGTCCCGGCTTTCTCATGCCCACGCTCTTCGATGAGTTCAAGAGCACGCAGGCGCAGGCGCCGGTCGCGGTCGCTTTCACCAAAAAGTCGGATCGGCTGACCTTTGGCTCGCAGTCGGCGAATAGCCTCATTGTTCGGGATGTTAAATGCACTCTCTAATATTGCCGAATCTGAGTCGCGGCTTTCCGGAATAGGAGTGTTAGAAATAGAGCGAGACGAAGTGTTGGCCTGTTCTCCATCCCAAGCAAACATGAATCCCGACTGGACTAGCGGTTAGGATGACAGGATGAACTTACCTTTTGTTTCTGTGCGCTTCTTGCTGCCGCTGCTGCGTTCCTCTCTGCTTCCTTTGCAGCCCTTTCTTTCTCTTTCTCCTCGCGTGCTAGTCGTTCTTCCTCTTCTTTGATGCGCTCGAGTTCACCACGGCGCATGTATTTAGAGGGTCGTATATCTGCGTCATTCTGAACGACCTTGCGCTTGAGTGCAATTTCAGCTTTGAGGGCATCCATGATGATGGATAGGAAGTAATGGAATTGGACTTAATTGTAGTGCTTACATAGCGGCTGTACTCCTGCTGACTAATCACTTTCTCCGCCCGAACCCGATCAAAGTGTTTCCCCCAACTAACTTACGACCGCAACCAACACAAAAATGTCTGACTCTGAGGCTGCTGATTTGTCGAGGTCTGTCTACACTCTCTTTGTCGCTCTTGCATTTGCTCACGGAATATTAGCAAATACGTCTTGCAAACCGCTGGCTTTGATGGTATGTAGTCCTCACTCCCTGTTTTACACTAGCTAAGTGGTTTCCGTTACATCCAGCCCGGTTCCCGAATACCAATCAGACGCGTCACTGGTGAGCAGCAAGATTTTTCTGTTGTGCAGCGCGAATTCCGACATGTCATGTTACAAAGCTTTCAGAACTACACAGACTACTTCAAGTGTGTCGCCGCCAAGGGTGAAGAGTTCGCGCCATGCAAACAATTCAAGCGCGCGTACCACTCATTGTGCCCCAGTATGTTCCTTTTCCATCTGGTTGTGCTCAGCATGCTAACTATGCTTCTTTTAGATGAATGGGTAGGTGTTCAATACCGTGGTATAGAATTTGAGTCCTTATGCAAGTTCTCATATCCAGACAGCAAAGTGGGACGAGCAGAGGGAGAATGGAACGTTCCCTGCGTCACTCGACCCTTGATTGTACATGCTCTTGCACATTTCTATTCAATCATAGACTTGACTGAAACACTATTTTTTCTTGAGAGGATTTCTGCCAACTTTTATATGCGGGATTTACTATATTTCGTAGTTCTGAGAAAGATCGTTGCCCAACAGCATTTATGCTTAAGATGGCTTGCAATTGGCAACTTTTTGCCCTTGGCTTGCAGGATTGAAGTTTTGCCCTCGATGTTTTGTCCAATTTAAGAACGTGATAACCGTGACATCCCACGTGCCTTGCAAGTTGTCCGCCAGCTACTGCTTAGAACTTACTTGCATGTCCACAACGAACTATGGACGGGATCAACCTCAATGCTCTGAGCGAAAATGCGTCGCGCTTGGGGATGAGGATCCAAGAGACAATAGCTGAACATACCAGGGATTTGACGCTGATCAGGGGTGGGGGCTCGCTGTTTGACATGGCGGACGACAAGGCGAAGAATATAACAAAGCAGCTCGAGTCGAGCAGCGACCGCGAAAAGCTGGATGCCATGAAACGATTGATCGCGGTTTGTACCTGCCAGAGCAGTATCATTTTTGAAATCATAACATCTCGTGTCCCCAGTTAATCTCAAAGAACCGCCCTGTTTCCTCATATTTCCCCGCTGTAGTCAAGAATGTAGCCAGCACGAACCTGGAGCTGCGCAAGCTGGTCTATATCTACCTCCTTCGCTGTGCACCGTCTGAGCCTGATCTGGCATTACTCTCAATCAATACCTTCCAGCGAGACCTCGCTGACCCAAGTCCTCTCATACGCGCTATGGCTCTCCGCGTACTTAGCGGCATTCGCGTTCCTACTGTTGCTGCTATAGTGCTCATGGCTGTCCGCAAGTCGGCTGCAGATCCGAGCCCGTATGTTCGCAAGGCTGCTTCATTGGCTGTTATGAAGGTATACAGGTGAGCTTACACTATTCTTGGTATAGTTCATCTCACAGGACATCCATGTCAAGACTAGATCAAGCACACTACGCAGCGCTGGTTGATATCCTGGTGACTCTTCTCCGCGATCGCTCTTCGCTCTCACTTGGCACCGCCGTGCTCGCTCTCGACAATGTTGCTCCATCTCGGCTTGATCTCCTCCACGTGCATTTCCGCCGGCTCTGTCGTGTCTTGCCAGATATAGACGCATGGGGGCAGGTCGACGTTCTCCGTGTACTTGTGCGGTATGCCAGAACAATGTTGCCTAAGCATGTTCCTGAGAGTGAGAGACAAGGGGACGAGGAGGACAAAGATCTTAAGCTCCTACTGGTCTGCGCGGAGCCCCTCTTTATGAGCAAGAACCCTGCTGTGCGCGCATTCATTCACTCCCATAAAAACCTTTTTGACAGCGCAATCAGGTTGTCCTCGCCGTTGCACGAGCATTCTACTACCTTGCCCCTCCATCTATGCTCTCGAAAATTGCTGCACCTCTTCTTCGCCTCCTTAATGTGTCGCGTGAGATTGAGCGCGTGGCACTGGCTTACTTGCTTGTCGTGGCACGTTCCCATCCAGTACGTGTCTCCGCAAATATATCGACTAAGGAGTTAACTGAACTCATTCATTGACTGACATTCTGAACTTGAACCTGCTCCGATTTCGCATTCACTTGTTCTTTCATACAGACTCTATTTGTCAACTCTCACACCCGCCTTCTTGTGCGCACTGATGATGCAGAACAAGTCAAGCGGAACAAGATTTGCATTCTCCTGGCATTGTGCACGGTCGACAATCACCAGGCATTACTGCGAGAGTTCGTGGTGCGTTTTCCAACTTGTTCGGAGGTACGGATGCTGATTGCAATTACATGTGCTTTTGGTGACAACCGGTGGTGTCTGTCCACGTCTCAATCTAATTTTTCATTACTGTCGATTCTCCCGTCCCGTCACAGGACTATGCTCATGATACAGATGACTCTGTTGTGGGCGATGCAATTGACGCCATTGGACGTATTGCCCGTCTGGTTCCCCCCTCTACGCCTCAGTGCCTTACTGCACTCATGGGGATGATTAATAGCAAGCAAGGTCAATGTCATATCTTCATTTTCCCCTCATCACAGGCTGACATGTTTTTATAGACATCATTGTCTCCAACGCAGTCCTTGTACTTAAGTCCCTCGTCCAAAATCAACTCCTCACACCTTCATCCGCCTCTACCACGACGCTTGCACCATCTTTCTCTTCACAGCTTACGTTATCTGCTCCTTCACTGATATCAACAACATCCATTCCATTATCAGCTCCACCTCAAGTGTCCTCCGCGCCCCCATCGACCACCGCAGCTCAAGCCCCTCTATCCATTATCGCCCAGCTAGCTCGGCGCATTGATGATATCCGTCACCCTCACGCGCGAGCTTGTGTGCTGTGGCTCGTCGGCCAATACGGGACAGTCACTGGTGCTGGAACAATGGTAGAAGGCGTGGCAGATTGGGCACCAGACGTGCTGCGCAAGGCAGCGAGGAGCTTTAAAGTTGAGGTGCGTTTCAACCCCCCTCATCACCCACCAGCCCATGCCAACTCCTACTAGGCCCCTCTAGTCAAACTACAAACACTCACTCTTGTTGCAAAACTAACACTCCTCGCTCCTGTGAACCGCACGTTCATCCTCCTCGCGCGATATGTCCTCACACTGGCCCGATATGATGAAGACTGGGACGTGCGTGACCGTGGGAGGATGTTGGCGTCACTTCTCGTGGGTGCAGTCGCAGGTGTTGTCAGTGGTGATGGTGAGGAGGGCACCGGGGATCGTTGGAGTAACGAGGAGCAGGGAGGAAGACTAGGTGGTGTGGTGTTGAGAAGGGAGCAAGTGATGCGAGTGTTGTTCGAGGGAAAGACTGGAACGATTGAAGAGGAAGCAGTGGCCGGTGAGTGTTTCTGTTCTTATTTTTATCACTACACAATTACGAATCATTTCCCCCTTTTATCCTCAACATCCGCCTTTTTACTTCCCGTTGACCATGACCCTCTGTAGACACCCGTCCACTCGGAACACTTTCCCTCGTGATGGAGAGGGACAGTCCGTATCTACATGAACACGACGACGAAGATACCTCGGTGGATCTCCCCGAGTGGCTGGAACAGGGCATTGACCCTGCTTTGCGCGATAGCGATGACGATGCTCCCCAAGCTTTGTCCTCGACGCCTGTGGTTCAAGCGATTTCTTCTCAAGGAATACCATCCCAACATGCAGTATCATCAGCGAGTGTAACGCCGATCGTGCTCACGCCCACAGGGGGATCAACACCAAAGGATACGAAGGACTGGAGGGACTTGGATAAATTCTATGCAAGTGAAAGTGAGCCTGAGGAGGGAGAGGAGGAGGAAGAGGAAGAGGAAGAGGAAGAAGATGAGGAAGAGGAGAGCGAGGAGAGCGAGGAGAGCGAGGCGAGTGAAAATGATGAGGATAGTGGTGATGATGATGAGAATTCGGAGGATGAAGAGGAAGAAGTGGCAAAGTACAATCCTGACCCAAGTCATGACAGAACACAATAGCTGGAATTGGACTTACATGGGACTCACAAATCATCCTCACATAGCTTAATCACAAGCAAACTGGAGCTCATCAGGCAGTATAGACTCAAGACATCAGTAGACGTATCATCATTCCTGGTAATGTGAGGTAATATGATGCAACATCGCCCGAGGTCGTTCCATCATCGCGATAACCATTGTCAAGAAAGCTAAAGAAAGGTGCTAGGAAACCAGTCCGAGAGGTAATGAGCAGAATACAGCATAGAGAGACAAAGGAAGCGAGGGCTATGAGACACAACATTACTACATGTGCAAATTACACCCATACGCCTGTCCTACACCTGCGCGCCCTCAGGAAGCTTATAATACAGCGGCTATCGGTGAAGTATTAGTCCTGTGAAATGAGCTTGTACCTGGCTAAAGCCTTACAGTGTTGAAAACGTGGTAATAATGCTTGTTGACACCTCCATCATTCTCGTTACCATAGTACTCCATCGGGAACCACTGTCATGCAGTTAAGAGTTAGCACAACAGGACACAGCAAGGAAGCAATAGGTCTGTTTACATGGTCCTCGGGAAGATCCTCCTTCCATATCCTTAACATTCGATCTTCGAGAGTCTGGTTCACAAGCTGGAATCCATGTCGGGGAATGACAAACTGCCCGATCTGCAGCTCCGTATCGGTAACTATGCCTCTCGAGATGCGAGCGTACGAGGTCCGGTAAAGGCCCCTGTACAAGATATACTCGCACCTGCATTTGATAATCATTGGCTGCTGGCATATCCGGTGATAGTACTCACCAGCGATCCCAGTCCTCTGGGTCAATGTCATATAAAATACCATCATGCACCAGAATCTCGTAGGGTGCAGCTGTGGGAATCATTAGAAGTAACACAGGTATTGATGAAGAGGGCACTCGCGTCTGCTGGCATGTGGTTTCGTGACCACATATCCAAGGAAAAGAACGGGGCGAGGATACGACTTTGCCATGATGCGTGCGAGCTCTTTGCTCTGCAGTTCACGGTCCAGAGGGTCTTGTTCTAACACCACGTTCATGAACAATCGTCCAGAAAAGAAGCTGGACAAAGTACCTTGCCCATTATGTGATATGACCACAGTTACCTCTGTGCCGTACACATCGAGGACAGCTTCTATCGCTGGCGCAAGCTCGCCATGCGGTGAGGGCAGGAGGTGATGGTGAGAGTGGACAATGGGGAACTAGCAGTGGGTGAGTATGATTCGGAAGAAACCGTTACAAAGTGAACCTTAGATAGTAGAGCAGCACCCCACGTATGCATGTTGGGTCCTGGGCCCAAGTCGACATACTGAAGTTTGGTCATTATTATTTCCCTGCATGGTCGAACTGAAGGAGAGGCTCACATATCCGAGATCTTCGAGGGCGACTCGTGTCCTGATACGAAAGGATGATCAACCGAGAGCTAAGTAGAAGGACGCAACATACTTACAAGTCGCGATTTCCGAATACCGTTCGCTGCAATTAATCAGTACAGTAGCATTTCATCAATCAGCATCATGACCTACATGCAGATCAGTCTCCAGAAGGCCGACTACGTCAAGTTGCATATCTCTTTTTGACACAGTTGGTAGCTAGGAAATTTGGAATGAATACCCTTACCTAATGAGATCTCGGATCAGCCTTTGGCTGTCGTACCCAACGTTATCGATACCGAAATGTACTGTCCATATTCCAGCGTTGAATATCCGTGTACCCGATTTATAAGGTCTTGGTCCAATGGGAGGCCAGCGGTATATTGTTACGAGGACAGCGGAAAGCGAGAAGAGGGCGAGGAGATGGCGAGCAAAAATGCCAGTTGAATTTGGAATATAAAAAATACTGCTGGGTGCAGTTCCTTTTTTTGATGACCAATTGAAAGCAAAGGATATCGCGACCATTTGCGCGATAAGAACCCTGTTTGATTACTATTTTAGTAATACAGATGGGCTTGGAAATTTGTAGAAAACTTACAAGTCTGAGCGCTCACGCAGGTATGCACCCCCTGGCACGAATGCATAGGCAACTGTCCACACATTGGCAAGGTAGAACAGAATCGTGACGAAGTATGCCATGAAATACGTCCTCCCCGCCATTTTCTGCTGTGTAGATTGTTGAATAATAGAAGGGAGCACTGACATAACAAAGACAGCCAAATTCAGCCCGCCAACAAAGCCCGTCCAGTCCCTAAAGCGGTACATCACGAATGCACCTGCGCAACCGTAACTGAACCATAATGGACTGCTAAGCCAGCGTGCAGGAAGGAGTGTTGGTATCGAGAGACCTACGGCCTGTGCGATCAAAGTGAGTGAGCCGTAGAGATGTGGCAGGGGGCCCTTGGGTTGGCCTTCTTTATACCCTGTCCATGACCACGCGATGATAGTACTTGAGTCTATGAAGAAGCAATGGAGGGTGAAGATCATGCTGCCGAGCGCAATAGATGTAGCAAGCCATCTGAACGAAGAAGCCAAAGAAGCCCCGGCATCTGTTAAGCTACTTGCATATTTTTCTCCTTTTTTTGCGGCCTCTGGAATCACGGACGGACGAGTGGCGAGTTCATATAATGCGCAAACTGCTAGGAAAATTCCTGTTTTATTGTATCCTCCGGACTTCTCGTTGAGCATAGGCCATACTTCGAACTGGTCAGAGGGTTCAAGGTATGCCAATGCTACAACGTACCAGGGTTTGTTGAGTGATTTGCGTGTTTCACTAGAGATAACAATACAAGTCCTAGACCTAACACTGCGTCACATTAGCGAGCGCTAGTAATCCTGTTACGTGGCGTAACACTCACGCAAACCTTGATACCCATCTTTTCCAGCTGACCAAACCGCGGTCTGCGCTAGCAGGATCACCGCATTCGCAAAGTTGACTGCGAACAATCTATGCAGGGGGCTGTTCAGAGCATAAGACCCCAAGCCTACCAGAATTGCCACCGCCCTTAACGTGATCTGACCGCTGCGCATCAGCGCCCAAGTGCGCAATGGCCCGATGCCCAAAAGCACGGGGGAGAGCAGGACGAGTAGAGATAATTCTGAGCCCGAAATTGCAAGTTCCCAGACCGAGAAATAAAACAGCGTGGTCATGAGGGACGTGAAGATGGACCAGAATAGATATGCTGTAATAAAGTTAAGTAAAATTCAAGTAAATTGGAACGACGAAACGTACACAAATACACGTCCGAGATAAGACTCACGACAGTTCTTGCATTTGGAGAGAGCTTAAGGATAGTCCGCATTCTCTGAACAAGTGTATCTCCTGAAGCCTGGCCGGCCGTCTGCTCATATGCTGATTTGGCCGGCCCTTCCACTTTGGCTTCAGTCACACCATATGACTCTTTGAATGGCGCGGTAGTAGATCTATGTAGTACGTCAGACGGTGGTCATACAAGGTAATGTACTTGATTATACATGTCATTACTCCCCATGCTGGTATCCAACGAAACACCGAGTACAATCTGGATAAATAAAAATTAATGCCAAATATATGCGTTGCGCCTGATCGTACCTGCAAATTGGAATCTTTGAAGTCAAGCTCAGCGATCGAGTCAAATAGAACATCGAGTAAGATCAGCGACCATTCGAAAAAAGAATAACGGGTATAGGCTGGATAATTGGATTGTTCGTAACTGTCAGTTCTAGTTCACGCAGATAATATTCAAGTACGACCTCCGGGGACCCTGTGCACCTTATGCTGGATGAAGAAGTATACCATAGGTATAGTTAATGCAAAGAAGCTATAGCAAGGAAATAAGTTGTATGCATACTATCGTAGGGTGCTTGATATTACTGACCCTGTTGCAACATATCGGCTATGCCATGTTGGTCAGTATACTTATAGGTACAACGATGTTAAGGTAATATTTACCGTTGTCGACGCGCTTTCGCGTGCCCAATAGGGGTACACAGGACGCCTCCCCACATCCATGGCACATTGGACAGGATATACATGATCATAAGAACGTCGTGCACATCATGATCATCGTTGGACGTGATGTACACCCAACCCCCGCACAACAGGGTCCGAATAATGCCTACAACAAACAAGAAACCTGGCCAGCTAGTGTTTGGGGATTGCGTGAGAAAATACTGCAAAGATACAAGAATAAAGCGTGGGCCTAGATGGCCATCATGAACAGGCGACATAAGCGAAGATATTTATAATAACCGACCAGATGTCAAAGCTATAAGTATCTGGAAAACATTGCGCTCCGGGTACCAGTCGCCGATGCTGTGACAAGCAACGGTGAATAAGTGTTCTGCCTAAGAAACTCGAACCAACATACGTAGCTGAGACTGACGGAAACCATTCGTCAGGGTATCCAGCAACGCCATTCTTCACGATTTTCTTGTAATGCAACACGCAGCCGAGGAACAGGGCAGCACCGAACGCGATGAGTGCGAGGTATGTATGAGTTGCAACGACATGCGATGCATTAATGACAAGGCGCCGAGCTCTCTTGCTAGGCGGATTCGTAAGGGACTTTTGGCGACCCGCCATGGTCAATTATAGTGGATAGTAGTTTCAGGTTCAACCTGCAATGTGTTCACTTTGGTCACGTGATGGTGATTTAGAGCATGTAGTGCGATGGATGTGACGTTGTTGTACGTAGACTCGGACTCGATACCAAAGAACATAGATCATGATAGTCGGTTTACCCCATATACCAATCACCGTCTTCACTGGATTTCTCGGCGCAGGAAAGACCTCCATAATTTTGTCTCTTCTCCCATTACTTCCGAAGGACTATAAAGTGGTTTTGCTCAAGAATGAGTTCGGAGATGTTCAAGGTATGCACAATTTAATTTGCTGCACCGTGTCATCGCGTTGAAGAGAAAATATAATTATTCTCAGTCGATAGTCAGTTAGCCAAGCAGTCCAGCTTGACTGCCGTCAGTGAGATTTTGAACGGCTGCATGTGTGTTCACATTTTTCCATCCCATTGCACTTCTTAATCCACCTCATCACATAGGTGTTGTGTACTTGTTGGTCAGATGGAAACTGCCCTTCGCGAGATCCGAGGTTCTTTCAGTCCCGAAATAATTTAGTTCTTCATTACTCACTATAACTACCAGACAAATACCGCCCTGATCGAATAATCATTGAATGCTCGTGAGTTCACCCAAACATATTAGTTCTTCACTTACTCGCCATGGAGTCAGAGGATCTGCCTTTCCCGCTACACTAGCGTTCCAAATCCGTGAGCTCGAGCGAGAGACAAATAGGGATCTTCGACTTGATGCGATAGTTACCGTCATCGATGCAGAGAATTTCACGGGGTACGAAGATACGTCTCCCACGGCCAAGATGCAAGCAAGCTACTCAGATATCATCCTTATCGTACGTACCCTGAGGCTTATGAATGAGGCAAATTCATTAAAGTGTCCAGAACAAGCATGAGCATGTCGAGGAACGCGCTCTAGACATGCTGATTGATAATCTTAATACCCTGAATCTCGACACTCCCAAGATCAAATGTAATGGTCGCAACGGCGTTGACCCAAACGTTCTTTTTGGTATCGACACCAAGCTCTTCATGGATCCAGTTACTCAAGGTAGCAAAGATAACCATGATGAAGTGAAGACGCTGACGGTATACCGGGGATTCCTGCCGATATGTCACGACCACGAGCATCACGACAAAGATTCTTGCATCTCGCGTGAGGAGGTGAATGTGGACAGGGGTATCCTCGAGAGTGCTCTCGCGTCTCTGAATAAGGACAGCGTATGGAGAGTAAAGGGATTTGTTCGCCTCGATTCTGCGATTTGGATCCTGAATTGGGCATTTGGTCGGTATGACTTGACCCTGTTTAAGGGGGATTCTTCCTTTATGCGAGATGCATCCATCAGGCTCACTATTATGGGAGACAAATACGAGCTGAATCGTAAACCCATTCCAACGGCGGTCAGGAAGTTTTGTGCCGATCTCCAGGTTCAAGTAGCCTAGGTAGTATACAATATGACGTATTTCAGGTTCAAGTAATTGAAATTTAACTAACTAGGATAATCTACTCAGTATGACAGGAGATAAGCGGCTTGGTAAAGAATTTCGTTGTCTCAAAGCAAAGCAAGTTCCCACCGAACTACATGTTGTCAAGGACAATGCCTGTTCACGAGCAATGATGTTCTCCTATGTCTTTTCTACAGGTCAGTCAGGCAGCGTCACCCAGTCCGACCAGGAATACTGAGAATTTTAACGCAACAGCATCCTCCTTCTTCCATCTACCCGTAGATGGTGAAGACAAAACTGCCAAGGATCTGCCTATCCATCCAAAACATATTGCGTGGTCACCACAACCTTGTTCTTCAGCACAAAAAGAAAAGCATTGCGACAGTTCAAGATCCTCAACGAGTGATGGTTGTTTTAACACCCCCGAAATGCTCCAAGTGCTTTCTAGCGATGACTTGTACTACATCCTCGGTATCCCTCGGTCCACGACAATCGACAAGGTGACCATCAGACGTGCCTATCTTTCTCGAAGCAGGGCTTGCCACCCAGAGTATGTTCCTGGAATCTATGACTTTTAGTATCTCATTTCGCACTTTGCACTTAGCAAATTTCCCGGCAATCCCGATGCGACATATGCCTTCCAAAAAGTCTCCGTTGCATACGATGTCCTCAGTAATCCCTCCTCGAAGCGCGTTTACGACTCCCGTCCCGCACACTCGCGCCACAAATACGATTTCTTTGCCCAGTCCTCGCCCCATGCAGACGAGACGTTGAAAGGCGTTCTCTTGAGCGTATTCAATGACTTTCTCGAAGGAGATTTTGAGATGATACGCACATTGCTCAGTAAGTACATAGTTCTGCGTGCGTGCACATATCATATCACATGCTCATGTCTACTTCCAGGGGCTATCAGTGACCTGAACCCTTCACTTGGGTTGGGTGACGACGGCATAAATTCTGTTCTTTCAGTCCTATTGAGTGTCCGAGAACGCATCTTAAGTGAATTATCTACCATATCATCTGTAACTGATCTCACACCGCGAACCAATAGCCTGTCGCACATGTGTCGTTGCCCTCCACGGAGAGCTCACTCGCGCCCTCGAGATACAAAGCGCCTTCCGCCAGCTTCCTTACTTCGACATCACTGGCCGATCTCGGCTTACCATCCAACTAACACGCATCACAATCTCCCTACCTGTCACTCTCGAAAATGCTATTCAGGCTCAGTACACCAAGCCCGCCTCTGCTCATCCTACAAACCACGACCGAGAAAAGGACACGAATGATTTCGCGCTGCTGCCCAGGCGTATCGTTCTTCTCATCAGGGGCATCGACGTGGTCCTTGATCGTATGGAACGGATTCTAGGATAGACTCTTCTGCAGATACTATGACTGCTACTGTCAGTTTCATCTCCGTTTTTTATTCTCTTTCAATGTTGTATCAGAGTAATGGCCGCACTCCCCACATTCCCTCACTGATCTGCCCATAGATTACACCTACAAACAGCCATTCCTGTACCCCACGTATTTGTACTCATACCAGCACTTCAATGCTCACGCAACACATGTCGTCAAAATTAATGTGATCGGTTCAATCGAATAAATGGTACATTTTCCCCACATATTACTATTCAACATGACTATTCAACATGATGATAACCTAGTATTTCTGACGACTATACGAGAAGAAACGAAGTGACACACGCGGACGAGGAGAAGCATAGATCAGTCGAATAAACGAACCATTGGGGCCCATAAAGAGGAATAAGAAGCTCAGATGGAGAGCCTCACTAGAAGTGCAAAAGCTAAGAAACATAGAACAGAGACAGAGAGTAATATACACGGACAAGTTGATTTGAATTAACCTTGATGCCCATACGACACAGACCTCTGGCTCTGTGACGGGGAATTCAGCAATAGACAGCGGATAGACAAAATAAACGACTGACAACATTCATCCACACCTGATTACCCTGAACGGGTACAATCTCTTCAAGCATGTATGTCTCCGACGACGGCTGGCACCCATATGTCCCATTTGGCTGCGCCGCCGCCGCAAGTAGGTGACCATAACCCGGTGGGTCTTGAGCATCTCCATTGGCAGCTCCATCGTCATGAGGGCCAGAAACAGTGGGGCCAGTAGTCATCTGATTCTCAGGGTAAAATGGGTAGAATAGCCCAGTGGGTACCTCTGCGAGCTTATCCTGCGTAGTACCCATAGACCCCTGAATCCCTTTGATAGGGTTCGTGTTTGCAACGGCACCACGCGGAAGCGGACCATAAACGCCGGGCCCCATACCACCTCCACTTGAGTAGGGTGTGTGCGACATCGTGGGTGTCCCAGGGTGCACGCGCAATTGTGGTTGAGCAGCCAGCGCTGGCGAGGCAAGCATCCCGGGTGAATCTGTATCCCAGTCAAGCTCAGAAAGTAAGACCGGGTCTTTGGTGGGTCCGACTGCTCGAAGATTGACGTTTAAGACTTTTTCCGCGAGCTTAGAAATAAGAGGGTGCCCGCCATTCAAGTCCTTTCTTTCCCAACGCCAACGGAAGCGGGGAAGCATATCAAGCGCCATCCAAACGTCTTCAATCATCTCCTGTCGCGAGAGGCGTTCGCAGTGAGACATGTGACCGTAGAGGATGACCATTGCTGCGATATGCAAGGGAATGGGGGAAACGAAAAAGGCGATGTCAGGGAAACGAATGAGCTGATTGTGGACAATGATAATATTGTGCGAAGTGACGATAGCTTTTAACATTGTGTGAATTATCAGAAAAAGAAACAGAGCAGGCAGAAAACGTACCATCGACCAGTGCCTTCGAGCGGTGGTTGTAGTCGAGTTCCTTGAGACTGAACAAGGCACGAAGAAGTAAGATTCTCGATATACCAAACTTGAGCAATGTCAGTCCCTGATCTTCTGTGATGTCCTGAACCAGCTTCTGTCGTCTCTCCAAAGGCCATTCTTCGGTTCCTCCAAAGTACCACTTGTAGCTATCTGGGAGCTGTCTCCTGAACTCAAGCATGCTCTTGATGATCCTCGACGCGTGCCGCATGATAGTATCAGCACTCTGCCTTGAAGGTGCATAGAGGGACTTGATAATGTCAGCCTGCATTTCGGCGATGGGGTGAGACAGAAGGAAGTACTCAGAAAAGTCAGCACGTTGTCCCTTGAGTCCGTGTGTGGGATGAGGCGTATTTGAGTCGTAGGGAGCAATGGCAAGTGGACGTCCAAGAAGAATGGAAGTGCCTCGGTCATGCACCATTACAATGCCCCAAAGCCGGATGCGTAGCTGACACTCTTCATCTGTGAAAGTGTTAGGCTGCGCCGTAGGGTCATGGTGGAGACCAAGTTCGATTGAAAGGTGAACGAGACTCCCAACCAAGCGCTAAAGGGAGCGACCTTGTCGCTGATAACCGGTGACAGAATTAGAACAGTTAGAGGAAGATAGAACGGGCATACCTCGGTGTATAGATACCACTGCAACAAGATCAATGACTGAAGACTGGAGATCGTGACACGTAGGTGAGGCCCGACGGCCAGTGCACGCTCAAAGAATTCATCGTGCTCAGGCCAGACAGTAGGTAGTAGCTTCTTGGTGTTGGTCGGGCTATCGCTTGGCATCTTCTTGTCCTTATCCATGAGGCTCCCTTGATGACTCAACTGGCTCAATGTCCCGAGTGCCAAAATGAGGTACATGCTGCAAATATAACCTGGATCATGTTGCATATTCTCCCCGTCGTAGAGCGCGTCTAACTTGCGCTCAAAGTCCGATCGGAAGAAAACAGGACGGTGGACATTTAGGTGGTTGAAGTAAACGTCGACGATCTTGTTCACCAGTGTGCGATCTTTCGGCATCCATAAAGTTAATGTAGAGGATACCACAGAAGAGCCGCCGACGCTGCTAGTTGCCACAGGGACAGTAATCCACTTCGAAAGATCACGGGGTACTGACTCCTCCGTGATGCCGCGATCACGGCCCGATGTCAAGCCGTTTGATCCAACAGCAAGATCTTCCTTGTCATCAGAATCCAAGTGGGTGTCATTCACGATAAGAGGGTGAACACCGAAGGACTTTGCCAGCGACTATCAGCGAGAAAAAATATGAGAGAAACGAAGAAAAACTTGGCAACAGAAAAAACAAACCCTTGTAGATGATATATCCAAAGACTGCAGATCTTGACCCTTGACTTCAACATTGGCTGTAGCAGCTGTAACTGGGGGTGGTACTGGAGGTGACTGCGGCTGAGGCTGTTGCGGTACCTGGGGCGGGGCCTGCATATGCTGAGGCGGCGGAAAGCCAGGATGAATAGGTCCGTAAGCGCCCGACAGGGGGTCCTGACATCATATGCGATGGATAGCCATGCAGCATACGTACCCCGTATGGTTAACCGGGGTGAACGAAATGTGGACCGTAGATCGCTCCCGGAGGAGGGCAATTTTGCCGTGGGAATGGTTGACTGGGCTGTGTAAAGTCAGGGGCTAGGTGACCGTCGACCTCAATGCTCTACCTACGGCATATGTCGTCGAGGTTGGCAAGATTGAAATCAGGAATATGACGTTTCAAGAGAGCATCGCATTGAGCAATCTGGCGCTCGATAAACTCTGTGTGACCTCTGAGAGTGAGAGTCTGCCTGTGTCTGTCCTCCTGCTGACAAGGGACACCAGCAGTCGCACACGCCGTGCATTTAGGATGTTTCGAGTCGCACTGTATGAATCCATCGCTGTGTCAGAGAAGAAGCTGGACAGGCGAACGGAGATTTGCGGTCGGTGTCTACCGACCGGACTTGCCTTAATTTTCTTGCTCCTGCATCGTGCGCAAGCCTCATGGGAGCGTCTGAGACGTCTTGGTTCAGACGGTGAGCCAGCGTCGTCAGAATTGGTGTCCGCCTTTCGTCCTCTCTTCTTGGAGGTGCTCGGCGCCTGTTGCTGATGAGGCTGATTAGGCTGTTGAAGCTGCTGCTGCTGTTGTTGATTGGGGTCCATATGGAGGGCTGAATGAATCGACGATGGTACAAGATTGAGGTCAGTGTGTGGAGGCAGGATGTGAGTCATCTTGCTCGCTGTGCTGGACGATGAGCAGGGCCTGTTGACACCTGTCTTTCGTTGTTCAGCACGAGCTCAGCGCGCTAAGTACTTGGCTAATCATCTTCCGTGCTTTGTGGAAATCGCCGAAATATTCCCACACGTTTGCGACATATTAATATTATTATTATTATTATAATTCCATAATTCATCCGCATTGGGTGTGAGAGGGTCGCTCCAGGTTGCTCCCAACGTCGGGACCATGCCCATCACTTCGTCACTCGCAGACATGCACCACCAAAATGCGTCTGCCTACACTCTTGCCACCGTTCATATCGATGAACGTGAAAATTTGGAGTTCGCAGATGATAGAGCCCCCCTCCTTGCACCGGATTCTGATGCCGGCTCAATTTATGGAGCCACTCCTGCACAATCGCAGGCACCTCATACATCCTCCCCGAAATTACTGCTCAAGGCTGCTATCAGGATGGCAGCTGTGTTTATACTAAGTACGATCCTCCTGGGAGGAACTCTCTGGATGACCCTTCCTACACTTGACGAGTATGTTCCTCGACTTTCATTCTTGTTTGGTATATCTTATCGAATGGTAGAGCCGACCGGCCGTCACTCCGTATACCGAAATCGTTTGCCGAACTACAGGCTCTCAATGTCCTTTTGAAGAAATATCGCGACATCTATCCGTTTCGCATCGTAATATGTTATTTCACAACATATTTATTGTAAGATCTGCTCTCATGTATGAGGCGGATGATGACATTTTCTTTAGCTTGCAAGCGTTTTCTCTTCCTGGGTCGATGTATCTATCAATACTCGGTGGGGCAGTATGGGGCGTGCCACGCGCGCTTCCTCTTGCATGTACATGCGTTGCTACCGGCGCAACTTTGTGCTACTTCATTAGCGCTGCGTTTGGCCCTGCGCTTCTCACTGTGCCAAAGTGGAAAGCCCGTCTAGACAAGTGGTCGGAGAAAATACACGCACAGAAAGATAACATTATATCTTTCCTAATCGTCCTCCGTATTGCACCCCTCCCTCCGCACTGGGTTGTCAACGTAATTTGCCCCCACGTCGGCATTGGAATTGTGCCTTTTTGGATCAGTACTTGGCTAGGTATCTTCGGTGTAACTGTCATCCACACCACGATTGGAGGTGGTCTGGATGAGATGACATCTGCTGCAGATTTTCATCTCGTTTCCTGGCGCAACTTCTTCCTATTGTCTGCGGTGGTGGTAGGCGTGCTCATACCGGTGGGTTTGCGCTACTACTTCAAGCGCGAGATCGCTTCCGTTGCCGACGTGGAGCAAGGAGGATTGGAAGAAGAATTTCTTGATGAGAGCGAGGACCATATCCTGGAGGTTGGTCCAAGAGCCCAAGCCAAGAAATCGAGAGCAGCACCGTTGGTTGAACTCTCTGACGAAGAGACTGATGTGTACTCTGAAGACGAAGACGATGTTATTCTAGAAGCAGGGCCAGCGATTGTTATTAAGGCCTCCGAGGAGCAAGCAAGACAAGGTGATAGCAGGAGAAATACAGACTTCCTATAGCATAATTTGCGGTCTCCTCGTGTGTAACGTCTCCCACATGTATTTGCTGATCACATTAACACTAGTAGTTCTCTATGTATCTAGATCGTACCTGGACCTTGTACAAGACACACTTATACATGTGCCATTATCTACTACTAGCCCAACCACCGCGGTAATCTAGATCACATGCACAGTAAAAAAGAACATGTAGCTGCATTTCTCCGCAACTTCGATGGCGGCAGTACTGTGTAGCCCTCATCCGTTGGGCGTTATGCTGACAGCGACCCTGAATTGATAATTTGTCCTTTACATTGCATATTCGAGCGTCCAGTGCATGACCAAGCCCGAGTCCGCACATAGTTTTCTTGGTGGATGTTACCTTTCCTGTATGGATGGGAACTAATATGTTTGGTACCAGAATATAAGTACTAGGTCACTTGCCCACTGCGAATGAGCCCAACCCCCCTAATACAGAAGGAACGACTATCTTCATTCTATTAGGGTCTGCCTACGGGAGACTAGCCCAACCCCCAAATATGCCTAGAACTTCGAACAACTTAGTATCTTCCTTCTATTGGAGACTAAATATGCCGCATGCGCATTTTGTGCCGAATGGCGATGATATTTCCCAAGGTACGTGTACATTGGCCTGCCGGATTTCTTTAGGCGTGCATGCACTGATAGTCATCTACATCTACATAATAATGAAGTACCGGGTGAAGACACTATCTGCCAGCTTTCAGCGCCAACGCCCTCCACCCAGCTGTCATGCCTCAACCGTCCTCTTAGTGCCTCTAATGATGGTCCTCCTCGCGTGAAGCCCTTCAAAATACCACTCTTTACAGTCCTTCGTCCAGCACCTTTTGTGAATAAGGACAGCTTCAAGTCGTCATTTTTATGGGTGGTCTGTGCTCGGAGGATGCCCTGACACTGGTGAATACATGTGTTTTAGATTCGAAGTCTCAATTCCCAGCGGGATGATTGCTTTCCCACATTCCAGATTCATAATATAGAAATGTGTGTTGCCTCTGTTTTTCGTGTCAATCCGGACTAATACTGACTCCTGACTCGAGACCTCTGACGTTCACCCTCTATGCTCTAACTCGTGCCGTTGAAATAACGACCCCTAAGGGTGAGCAAACTAAGTACCTCTATATTCCAGATAATTTTCTTTGTAGTATAACACATGTCTTCTTTTTCCTTCTTGACATTATATTATTGGTGGACAACTCTCCTCAAATCGCTTGACGGGCGTCACTTCCACAGACAGCCTGAGCCTGGTTCCGCCAATATACCATGCTCTCATCCGTAGTAGTGTACTTGCAGTAATGACACCTACGCAGTCAAAGGACATATAATTTTCTCGTCGCACAAATGAATCTTAATAGTGCATATGCTGCACGTCGCAATCTTGATCTAGAGCAAGATTTTGCTCCGAGATCACGTACATGGTACTCCAGATGTGTACCACCGATCCATCTATAATTCTCAAATATATTTTCTATACTTTTATAACATGTACACTTCGCACATACCCGTTCTTCTGCTTCTGCAGGGATCGTGTAGTGAACCAGTGCCACAGCGGTCTTCTACAAACAAAATCTTCGAAGGTGCACGGCAGTATGACACAGGCTCTCAGAGTTACGCGCAGATGTTCGGATGGCAAGTATTCACAATTGGCAGCAATCGACGCTCGCTTGCAGTGATCTCCAAGACAGCCTCGACCAGTTGAATTTGCTGCAGAAGTCGAAGTCGAAGCTTTGCCAACCGCCACGTCACTTGCGCATGAAACACTGCAGGTTATATATATATCATTTCTATATATTGAGCGTCGAAGGACTGTTAAGTAGACGCCTGGCAAAACGAAGTTAACATACCGGGCCGAGCATCCACTGGCATCGGCATTCGCCGGTATGTCAAATTGTGGCGTGACATCCCAGATGCCATTTAGCGGTTTGTTGTAGACATTTCATTGATTTGCATCAACGTCGGTCAAACCTGGGAATGAGTATAAGTGACAAGTCCGCGACCTTTCGGGGCGCAACATTTGAGACGAGCGATTTCGAGATTCCTTGTGGTCATGGGAGAGCATGGGAGCAGCCGAGGTCCTGTTATTTCGGAACTTACAATTGCCAGGGATATAAAGTGAATGCCGGAAGTGTTCTCCATGGTTGTCGGCCTGAAGCACCGATATGGTCAAGCTTGAGACGTTGCAATGCATAGCCTGGAGGCCTGGCAGGTCGATGGCAAGGTGCCAACAGGCCAATTTGACTGAAGACAAGAGTTCCTCGCATTCAACACACCAGAATGAAATAAATATCCATTCTGAAGCTATTCCCATACCATAGCGGCTTGTGGATGCACGAGGACCGACATAGACCGTTCTCGACAGAAATCCGAAAGGACCGAGCATGCCTTGTTCCTAACATATACACAGGGTTGTTTTCAGCGGTATGCGATGTTGGCTGCCTTGAGGTTTTACGGAACGCAAAGGTGCGTTTACTCCACACATGTTTACTTGGAGCAAGAACGCGAGTTCATGTTGGGAATCGGCAAAAGCCGTCGCAACCTAGGGTGGAAATAAATAGAGAGTTAATATAAAAAATAATTAATACTTAAACAAGCTTACCAATCGCTAAATGCGCAATGGAATTTCGCAGGCAAATAATAAATTTGTGAGAATGTGGCAATCGAAAACACAAATTTCAGAAATAATAAATAATAAAAGGTTGAAAGTCCGCTGCGCCACGAGCTAAGCACAGGCCAACCGAGCATTCGCTTCATGGTGTGAAGCGCCGTCTGCTTCCCACTGTGACTGCCAGCATCTCCCCAGCTGCACGCTATCCCCACAGCGTCCACTGCATCCCGCAACGCCCTCGTCGTCGGCGTCACCGCCACCGACGCTCCAGAACACGACCTTGCTGTCTCTGTCGTAGAGCTCATTGACCCACACTGCGTTCAATCTTGGCGCAAGCCTACGACCTTGCATTATGGCCGATCGCATGCCACCGTATCAAATGAACCAGAACATGATGCAAAGCTTCATCTCCCAGCAACAGATGCAGCCTCAACAACAGCAGCAACAGCAACAGCAACAGCAGCAGCAGCAGCAGCAGCAAGACTCTCAGATGGTCTCCGGGCTCCCTAACCCCGAACAACATGGTCGCATGTGGACTCTCCAAAACAACTATCGAGGTCAGCCTAGTGCTGACTCGAATTCCACTCAGATGAATACACAGGCAAGTTTTTCTTATGATTTTGTAATAGGGTTGTTTTCTCTCCTTCTGTTCTCCCATCGAACCTTTACTTATGTTACTGATCGTTGGTTTGGGCATTTCTCCCTCTGAATGATGTCCATATATATTGTCGTGCATTATACTACGAGCTTCGTCCTCCCCAAGTCCAGTCAAATGGATGTCTTGTTCAGGTCGATTATTTGTGCTGACTCTCTTGGTTTTAGATGGCGGATCTCGCTCGAAACCAAGCGCTCAGTCATGGTCACTCTTCGCAACCTCAAATAGTTCAACAGATTCAACAACAATATGGTCTTTCATCCGCCCAGCAGCGAGTCTCCGCTTCCAACCCGTCCTTTCATGACCCCCAGTCCTCCAATCCTCCGCCTTCCAACATACCACCCAACTTTTCCTCTATTCCTATGAATACCCCACAAATGAAAGCAGGGAATCCGATGCAGGCTCTGACTAGCCGTCCGCTACACCTCATGGATCGTCCTTCCAATCAACAAAACCAGCATCAGCCTCAGACCGCCATGGCACTTGCTCGAATGCAGCAGCAGATGGGCGCGCAGCAAAGCTCCAGTCAGTCGACACCTGCGGACATGTTCTCAGCTTCCAATATGGCCAATGTTGATGCAATGCATGGTTCTCCACATTTGGCACCACAACCTCTCGGACCCCAAATGGGTCATCCGAATATGATGCCTGGAAGGGCAGCATCGGCTCCGAAGATTCCTACCCTCCCGGAACTGATGCAGAGAAGAGAGTATTTGCAATCCGCCATAACTAACATGGAGCAAGGCATCCAAGGTGTGCTCGCGCAATCGAGAGGCTTTCCAGAAGAATCATGGCTGTCGAAGTTGGACAAGATGCGCACAGAGCTCCACAGCCGCAAGACACTCTTCATCAGAGTGAACCAGGCTATCCAGCAGCTGACTTCGAATAACAATGGCATGTTCGGAGGAAATCTAGCACATCTGTGAGTCATGTCGTCGTCGTAGCTGGAGGTTTCTATTTACACGCATCCTAGTAATGCAATGACAGCGTCAGCAGGTCGACCAGGTGTTATGCAGGGTGGCGGAGCATCCCAACAACCCTGGCCACAGTCATCCAATTCCCCTTCTAATTTTGGAATGAACCCTGGAGCTAGCGGTCCTCCGCAGATTCCGACACCAGGTCAGACACACCCTATGAATCAACAGCTCTCCGGACAGGGAGGCCAGATGTCACAACGCCCAGGTGGTGTGCCCCCGCGCTCTGGTCCTACTCCTCAACAGCTTCAGACGGGTATACCCGGTATGATGCAACAGAACATGGGTCCTCAATTTAGTCTTCCATCGAATGGCCAGATTGCAAATAGGTTCGTGGGTCTGTCCACACTCGGCGTCACCGCTCTCGACAAGCCCCGCTTCGAGGCGATGTACACATCCTATTGCAAGACTCATAACGTGGAGCCCAACCTTCACGTTGTGTTGGCTGATAATCGTACGGTTGACTTGCATAGCCTGCATGTCCAGGTCTTTCGCGAAGGCGGTGCTCAGTCGGTAAGGGGTACTTTGCAATGCTTGAAGCATGCCAACTCACTTATCACCATTTAGGTCACTCATCGTGATTTATGGGCGGTTGTAGGTGGTCGCATGGGTCTTGTACAGTTTCCTGGCACGGATACTGAGCCAGCTAAGAGTGGTCCGGGTATCGCACAGCAGCTCGCTCATGTATACAAAGAGCACCTGCAGCCTTTCGAGACAGCATATGTACTCAACGTGAGATCTCGCCTCCCACAAAAGAATGCTTTGCCACAAAATGGCACTCCTGGAGGCGCCTCGGGTTCAACTGGGGAGATGCCACACACTGTTACGCGCATTCCCCTTCCTCCACATGTCATGGCAAATGCTGTGCGTTTCGTCCATATGTCTGTCGCTGAGATGCGGGCCAATGGCTTGCCAGAGCAGATGATTGTGGCGGTCGACCGGTTTCGTCCAGAGATCATACGTTGGCAGCAGAATCGGATAATGGCAGCAAAGGCCAACCAGCAAATGACCAATCCTGAGGTGTCCGGTGAGCAGCCGGGTATGCCCAGCGCACCTCAAGGAGTCTTTCCAAATCAAGTGTCGACGGCTGGTCCCAGCATGATTCCTGCGTCACATGGACAACCATCTATGATGCCCAACGGGATGCAACCTCCACAGATGACTGAGATGAAGCCTGCCACCCAGTCAGGTCCGATTTTACCAACTCAGGAGCAGCTTACACATGCAATGGCCGTAATCCAGAATACGAAACAAGTTTTCTCAACCCGTGGTTCGTCCCGTCCTTATCCTTGCCGCAGATTCTAATATTTTGTGCAGGACTACTGGCAATGCAACCACACGTCTTGGCAGATGACCAGCGAATGGAGTACAATCAGCTACTAGAGCAGGTTTATAAGATGACTCGGGAAATTGAGGGCAAACTACCGATGTACTACATCATTTTGAGATCGGATGATGTGATTCGGAAGCTGGTTGCGATTGTAAGTTACCCTCCGTGTGTTGCAGTTTGTTGTTTTAAGCACTTTTGCTTTCAGGTGTTAACGGTGGCACATCAAAGAAATCGTTGTTCAAACGGGTCACCCCAGTACATAATCGGCCTTCATACTCTAAAGAGTATGTACATGCAAGTACAAAAGGCCAATGAGGAATTCGAACAAAGATTTCAGATGATGAAAGCCGCCGTCGGATCGCAACAAATGGGTGGACCTCATATAAATCGACCGCCCCCACATACCGCTCCCAATGTCCCTCCCCCAGCTCAACATACGTCCCCTCAAACCCTCCAACTTCCCCAGATTGGGCCTCCTATAAGCCGACATCCCTCCACGAACCAGTCACATCCTTCTCCACATCCCTCTGCAAACATGTCGCAACCTTCTTCGCATCCCCCGCCACCCCAGCCCATGGTAAAGAAACCTCCTACCCGCGTACCCCCGAGTCCCTCTGTCCCTGCGGCCACCGCCACAGTAAAGGTACCGTCGCCTACTCCACCACCTGCTTCCACTGCCCCTACTCCTGTCACTGCCGCTTCCCCGCAAACGCCAAAGTCCCCCAAGTCTAAACAGCCTTCAAAAGTGAAGAATGGTCAGCGTACTCCCAAGCCACCTACGGCATCTCCTTCCGAACATTCACCCACGTTTACCCCTGGTGTGAAACGCCCAGCCGACGAGGACGTTTCTACTCTTCCCACTGCAGGTCCCTCTACCCAGCCTGAATCTTTTGGTGCACCGTCTCCTAAGAAAGTGAAGACTGAAGATTGGGAGGAAGAGCCTAGCGAAGCATTTGTCAATAGGCACCAGGAGGTTGACAATATCAAAACCGAGGAGGAGACAATTGCCTTCCTGGATAGGATGAAGGAGCTTGTGGCCATATCTGCCTCGACAGATGCCGGCGTGTACGACGATATTACTCACACTCTTGAAAGGATTTTGCAAGGCGCAAGCCAAGATCCTACGAATATTGCGACCCCTGCCTTCGCTTCAAGCATTGGTCCACCACTTTCGGAACTGTCACCTCCGGCAGGCCCCCCTAACGATGCGTTCTCGGAGTTCCACGAGTTTATTGATTTTAGTAGTTTCACTACTCTTGAAGATGAGGAAGAAACGAAAGCCCCTACCCCCGATCTTGTATCATCATCATCCACGAACCCTAGCCCACAGTCCAACCCGGATGCTGATCAGTCACACCAGGGCGCATCATCCCCCGACAAAACCAAGGTCGAGGAGCCCAGGGAAAGCAACCACCTCGATCTCCTTCATATGGGAGCATTCAAGGAGATAGACGGCGGCGAGTCCGCCTATTACCAGCCACCCGATTGGAAGTGGGAGGGTCCTATGACCACGCTTGACCCAGCATGGGCTATTTACCAGACTTCATGATAGGAATTATAGGGCGGATTCTGGTTTGTTTTGCGGCATATTTATGCGCCTCTTTTTCTTTGTTTTTCATTTTATGTGCTGGATATACTCACTCGTCCGTGATGCCCTCCCCTTACACTGATCAGACCTGTCCACTTGTCATCATACTACTAGTATCTTGGTTTCGTGTCTCGCCCACTCTGTATTTCTTAATGTTGTTCTGATCTGCTATCGTATCTTGCTCAGAAATCATCAAAACGTAGGAATTAATAAGCTGCTATAGACGACAGTGGTGCAATAAATGAATGAATCTGCGTGAATGTAATGTACAACGACCCAGCCTTGACACATCTACTTTAGAAGTACCTTCCGATCAGGAGGTTTCCCTCTGTTGGCAAGGGTACTTGAGCGCCGAGTATTGTCCAGGATGCGAGCTTTCAGAGAGGATACGACGTCTGATGTCGAGCGAGATTGGGAACTAGATGAGGATGGTATCGATAAGCGAGGTCTTTTACTGTTCCTCTCTGCTTTATATTCCATTCTAGCCCTCGCCCATTCATCCCGTGCCTGATGCTTCGCCTCCGCATCATCCTCAATGAGTTTCAAGTCCTCTGGCAACCCGTATTTGCCTTTGAGCGTATCGTCCTCGGCGCGCTTCTGTGCCTCGATCTTCTTCTCTACACGAAAACGCTTGCGCACCAAGGATGAAAGCGCGTAAGGATCATTACCGTAGTGATCCGAAAC
>KV448433.1:0-33347 GCA_001658105.1 Rhizopogon vinicolor AM-OR11-026
GAAAATATCAATCGCCAAATCATGCCAACACCAAAACCAACCATACAAATAGGATCAGAGGTATACAGGGCACTGCGGGAAAATATCAATCGCCACATTGTGCCAGCACCAAGACCAACCATAGGATTTGAAGGTAATCTCCCAAGTATGCCGGTTAGCAAGCCTTTTACTGACATATATGCACTCTGTAGGACCGGTTAATCCTGTTGACACTTTTCGGCGGTTGGTTTGAGAAGAGAAAAAATAAACCTTCCACTATACAATGAAGAGGAGATAACTGCACAAATGTGCCTTGACAACGAGGGACGTACGGATGGGCAGAGGAAACGTTGATGAATAGCAGATTAAAGACATCCGACTGGATCCGAAAATGACTGGACTGTAAACGAAATGTAGAGTGATGAGGAGATATCGCTTACCAGATATTTATTGGCAGACATCGAAGATCTCTTTCGCGCGTTACAGACATCGTCCTCATGCGGAGCAGTTATACATCTTTAATATATCCTATACAAGTAGATGTTTCATTTGTAATTAGGACTCCATGCGACGAAAGGAAAGAGCAGACCTTTTATTATGTGCTCCTCATATGGACCGAGAGTACAACTTCTCGTTGACTTCATATAAATCAATACGGCACGTGGATGCTACCAAAAATCATTGTTGTACACTTACCGTTTTAAAACCACGCAAATAGTGGTCGCAAGAGCATGGCGCGTCCATGTGTATGCCAGTACTGTTTCTGAAATTGAGCACTGGGCCCGAATGAGGATGTCAAATGATTTGCTGCCCACGTCTCATGAGAATTTCTTTGCATCCGTAAGATAGAAAACTAACGATAGTATCATCCTTCTAGGATGTATAAGGTTGCGATTGGTTCACCCGCTAGCAGACTTGCGCTCGCATGCTCATATAAGCATCTGAGAACGTGAAGTCAACAAGGAGGATCTGTATAATAGGCCAGAAGTACACTACGACACATCGGCAGTGTTCATAGGATGCGAGTGACAACAATTAACACTGAATATTCGTGAAACTGTGCGAGCAACAACACATCCGGTCCCCTCCATGCACTCCGATATCGTTGTCTGTACTGTTGCGGATGGTTGTCGTGAATTTGGGTTTAGTGAAGACGGAGGAGTAGGAGGATCAAAGTCTTCACCACGTCTGTAGCCACCATTACCCTTAGGAGCACCTGCTGCTGCGTTGCGCTGCAATGAATGTATGAGGCTTCGATGACAGTAAAAGCGCACCTCTTTGCCCTGCGCAAAAGGAACATCGACAATAGGCGGTTCTGCACGGCATGCACGAATACGCCACTATTTCGATATATGGCGCAGGCCGGATCCGAAAGTTGTAGAAACCAGGGCAGGAGATATGGAGATGGGTGGTGGTAGTGATATTGGTCGAAACTGATCAAATGTCAGTAACATAACGGTACTCGCAGGAGCTGACGCTCACGACCTCGGTTAATTCATTTGGATTAGGTTGAGAGGGGTGAAAAAGATAGGAAACACGATCGAAAAGTGCATTTGGACGTGGCCTTAGTAAGGATGATGCGAAAGTACCGAGACGATAACGTGCAGAGAGAAGAGGCCGAGCATCACATGCTACGGAAGCCTGAGAGAAAGGTTCGAACAAGAACTATTGATACAAAATTTTGACGACACACATGACTATGGTCTTGCGTATCATCAAAAAATCCTGACGGCAGTTGATGGTCATCCACCAACTGGTTAGCTGTTGCATCCGCCTAGATCGTCAATGCTAAAATCATGCAATAGGACATACAGCCACTTACCTCCAAAAATAACTTGCTATCTGCATCCTGCGAGGTAAAGATTAGCGCGTTGTATTGCCTGAACCATGAGGCAAATACACGGAGACCTACAGAGCAGAGTTATTGTCAGTGAGATATAGTGTTATATATGTTTACACTCACGTCTTCAATGGGCAGGAGGTCTTCGACGCTGGCGTCTAAGGGTTGAGTGAATGTTGCACGCATACGCGTTTGTATGCCTGCAACCTATGACTAGCTGTGTTCCATTGGAAGAAAAGGCTGCGCAATGCAAAGCACGTGCGTCATGATGCTGGATGGATAGACCAACTGGGATGTTCTTGTCAATGTCTCACAGACGCAGTGTTCCATCCCATGATGTACTTGCTAGGAGGCGGTTGTTGCGAGACAAAGTGATCGCGGTGACGGTGTGTTTGTGACCCCCAAGGACGGCAATTTGCTTCCATGTGGCGGTGTCCAATTTCCTAATCATGCCAAAGTTTTCCCCGGAGAAAAGCTTCTTTCCATCCGAAGTCCAGGTCAGGCACTGAACTGAATTAGCGAGTTCGATTGTGGAGAGCAGGAGAGCAGCTCGCCTGTTGCGCTATCCCAGATTACTACTCTATTGTGATATCCTCCCATCGCAATCCTCGTTCCATCGGGCGAGTAGGTCACGACATACACCTCCTGGCCAGTCTCGATTGGCCCCAGGAAAGTTTCGCCGCTCGTAACATCCCACACTCTTGCCGTCAAGGGACCCGCTCACCAGTCGCTCACCATCTGGACTCCAGCACACTGACCACACATGACTAGCGTGCCCTGTCCATCTTGAAATCACCTTCCCTGTCTCGACACCCCACAACCCCCGCAGGCCGGAAACATCCCGGCTCTTACCGTTATGTCAAGGGACCCGCTCACCAGTCGCTCACCATCTGGACTCCACACTGGCCACACCTGACTAGTGTGCCCTGTCCATCTGGAAATCACCTTCCCCGTATCGACATCCTACAACCTCACTATCCCATCATTACTTCCGCTTGCAACGGTCTTGGACTCTTGCCGTTTGGAGACAATGTTATGGTGTTCACTTCTGCCTTCTCCCCCTCATCTCGCCAGTCATCGCCTAGCTGTGTGCTGCTCTCTAGGTCCCATAGCCTGAGTGAGCCGTCATTCGAACATGTGATGATCTGCCGTCCGTCGGGCAGGTGCACAGCGTCTCGTACCCAGTTGGTATGGCCCCTCATCGTCTGGCTGGGCTGACGTAGCGTTATTATACTTGACGTTTCTTGTATTTTATCGTTTGAAAGACAGTGCGATGAAGATGCTGATGACGAAGACCATCGTGAACACGATGACGAAGGCGGTGACGAAAATCTTTCGCTGGTTGAGGAAGACATCACGATTGTTTGAAGGCTTTAATTAAGGGGAAGGCCGTGGACAATGTACGCGAGACGTCGCTGGGATCTTCTTCGGATTCGAGTGAGTTTGTTGACTATCCTCCCGATAGAAGCGCGTATATGAATTGCTCACCAAGGGCCCTGTTTAGACGAATTTGATTGATACACGACGGCTTTGGGAGTTGCTAGCCACGTTCTTCGCAGGTTTGCAGGAGATAAATGAGAATCCAGACGTCAATCTGTTACTTCTGATTTTAGCATTCGCTGGGGAAGCGCCACATGTATCGCTCACGCAAACACCACAGTCAGAAGGACTACACACAAATACTCCGCCAATGAGAAAGATGGAACGAAAGTTGGAAAGGTGGATGTTTGTTTTACCGTCGAAGAAGTTTCAAAATCGCTTTTAAGTCGTCTATTAAGGTACGTTTTTCATGTGTGGTGACCCCTCGTGATCACTTCACAACTGAACGGTGCTGTGCAAGTGCAAGCGCCCGTGTTATACTTTGAAAAGTATGTGATACCATTTTAAAGTGACGTGCTGGTGTGAAAAGGCTGTTTCTCTGCGAAGGACAATTCCAGATATAGTCGAGTGATTTTCGACCACACCTGGAATGTGCTCCTCAGCCCTAGGAAGAGGTCAACCTTTCATTCATGTGGCGCCGTACGGCCCGTACCTAAACTCCTCCCATTACTGATGTTCCACGAGACTCGAATAAAATCACTCTGGATTCAATAAGAGTATCCCCCTCGGTTGAATGAACCCCCTCCGTTTACCTAGATTCGCCTCACCCAGGGTGGGGAACAACCTCGTCATGACCGATGCTATCACCGACATATCTTGCATCTTAGCAGCATAAGAAGATAGGGTTGATTCTCGTTGCATGTCATATCTTTTAACCCTCGACCACTAAGACCTTCTTGCACATTCTAGTCACAGGGGGACGTAGGTGCAGATGCGTTTCTCCCACTGGTAAAGCACGACCAGGCTTCAGTGCCAATCATAACAGAAACGCCTGAGATGTTTAACTCAGACGCACCTCTCTCCAAACTCATCTACTCCGATGGATCCCACCTCAACTATCATCGATGTATACGAGACAGCCGTTTGGAGAGGTGGATGAAGTTGGGAGTGTTCGTTTTAGTCATCTATTGAGGTTTGTAATTCCATCCATCATGCATCAGCATCATGTTCGCTGCACAGGTTAGTGCTGTGCAGATCATGATGTAAATGGGCGCTACATCTTTCCACATGTACTATCACTGCTTTCAACTTACTCAGCAACTCCGCAGGCTCAGCCATCATAATTGATATAAAGAAGGGGATGCCTTTATTCCTCTATTAGGCTACAGCTGCTTGGCCGTGACGACTCGAGGATCTTGGCTGATGCGCACCCACGGGTACAAGCCATCTGTATTGTTACATGGAATGATTATATTGCACAGCAGCTCATCGCCTGCTCCGCGTCCATCAGATATAAAGTTTCATCACTTACTGAACGTTGTTCCCACACAGCGTGTGTGCCACAGCAGCAATGGCATGCATATAAATGCAGGACTCCGAGTCCAAGTGTTCCGATTTTCGTGGCTCAAATCTCAAATATCGTAATATGAAGTTGACCTCCTTGACTTACCTCATAGTTGCTCTCGTTCTCTCGTCTTCTGTCCTCGCTGTTGCCATCCCCTCATTGCCAATAACCTTGGAACCCTATTTGAGTCACAGGAGTCCGCGGGAAAATATCAATCGTCACATCATTGTGTCACTTGTGCCAATACCAAGACCAACCATAGGATTTGCAGGTGATCTCCCAACTATGCCTATGCCGATTAGCAAGCCTTTTACTGACGTATATGCACACTGTCGGACCAGCTGAACCTGACTGCACAAATGTGCCTTCACAACGAGGGGGGTACGGATCGGCAGAGGAAAGGTTGATGAATAGCAGATAAAAGACATCCGACTGAACCTGAAAATGGCTGGACTGCAAACGACATGTAGCATGATGAGGGGGTATCGCTTACCAGATATTTATTGGCAGACATCAAGGATCCCTTTCGCGCGTTACAGATATCGTCCTCATGCGGAATAGTGATACATCTCCAATATATGATGCCTATACAAGTAGATGTAATTAGGACTCCATGCGACGAAAGGAAAGGGCAGACCTTTTATTATGTGCTCCTCTAAGTTATGGACCGAGAGCACAACTTCTCGTTGACTTCATGTAAATGAATACGGCAAAGGGCCCGCTGCTAAAAAGCATCGTAAATCAACCATGTCCTTATATACTATAGGTAAAGGCCGAACTTCGTCGGCAGGAACCTTGTTTACCAAGTCGAGGTGATGCACAAGGTTATGATGCGACGACCCATTCACTACACAAAAGGTAAAATATTCAGCCACAATTTCCAGTTCACAGTGGCCGTGTAAACAAGGTAATGTATAGTCACCATCCGTTATACTGTAAAATCACATACGGCGTGTTCGCAAGATTATAGAGCATCTGCATATACACGAGTACTGTTTTCTGAAGACCAGTACCGACGGGAACCGGAGTGGCAAACATTGTACTGCCCACGTCTTGATCGTATGAGAATTCTGCTGCGTAGAAATCTAGCGAATACTAGTGATGTCGACTGGAAGAAAATACGCGCCGGGGGTAATGGCATCGGAGCAACTGCACCATGGTTTCATCAGCTAACTCTACAAGCGGGTCGTAGCATGATTCAACGCCGCATGCATACGAAATCTTGGGATTAATCTTACCAGCTGTCTTGTGAGGTCAATCTTCTCATACGGGCACACGATGCCCAATTTCAAAATGTGGCTTCGGATCTATCGCCTCCTTGTTGGCTTCCTGCCCTCTTGATGAACTTCATTCAATGCGATTGCAAGTCGTCCCTGAGGCTACTAGTAGGTGTGGCAATCGTCTGAGTTTATGATCACACGTAGCAGGAAGGCGGATCCTTCGTCAACGGGTTTACCCGTTCACAATAGGCATCGCGGGCTCCGAGTGAACAGGGCAGTCGTGGGCTTCACCATTTGTCCGGTGCTGGACGTCTGCAACCTTGACGGTGAGAGAGACACAGAAGGGAAATGGCTAGATGACGAACAACAGGGGGGATTGAAGACATGCGACTAGATTGAATGAAAGCTATGATGTTCACTCTTGCCTTCTCCCTACCTGTGTACCGCTCTCCAGAGCTCCCGGTTACATAGTCGGGGTGAGCCGTCATCCGAACATGTGATGATGCACTATCTGTCGGGCAGGATCTGCATAATAGGCGAGAAGTACACTGTGACAGATCGGCAGTGTCTGCTACGAGTTCATAGGATGCGAGTGACAACAATTAACACTAATGTTCCTGAAACTGTACTAGAAGCAACACAGTCGACCTCCTCCATGCACTCCGGTCGTTATCTGCACTGTTGCGGATGGTTGCTGTGAATTTTGGTTTGGTGAAGGCGGAGGACTCAGAGGATCAAAGTCTTCATCACGTCTGTAGCCACCATTACCATTAGGAGCACCTGCTGCTGCGTTGCACTGCAAATTAATGCATGAGGCCTCGATGACAGTGAAAACAAATCAATTGAGCGCACTTCTTTGCCCTGCGCAAAAGAAACATCGACAATAGGCGGCTGTCCATGGCGTGCATGCATGGGCCACCAATTTAACCCGTGGCGTAGGCGCGATCCGAGAGGCGTAGAAACGGGGGCAGAAGATTGGTTGATTGGGGGTAGTGGTATTGGTCGAGACTGATAAAAATGTCGGTAAAATAACAGTATCTCAGGAGATGACACTGACGTTCTCGGTAGCTTCATCGGCGTTACGTTGAGAGCGCTGCACGAGTGAGGAAACGTGATCGAATAGTGCATTTGAACGTGACGTTATGGTTGATGCGAGAGCGCCAAGGCGATAACGTGCAGAGAGATGAGGCCGGGTGCCACGCGTTGACGAGGACTAAGAAAAATGTTTGAACAAGAACTAATTGATGGAATTTTTGATGACGCACGTGAACATGGTCCTGCATGTCATCAAAAATCCTTGTGGCATTTGATGGTCATCCGCCAGGTCATCTCCCGTAGCATCCACCTAGATCACCAATGTTATGACCATGGAAAAGGTTGACAAACAATGACTTACTTCCAAAAATGACTTGTCTGCTTCCTGCGAGGATGAAGTTAGCGCATTCTATTCCTGAGCCATGAGGTAAACACACCGATACCTAAAGAGAAGCGTCATTGTCAGTGAGATAGAGTGAGCTATATGTTTACACTTGCGTCGAGCAGGAGATCTTGAAGGTCAGCGACTTGTAGGATATCGTCAACGTTCCACACATGTGCGTTGTTCTTACAACCTGTGACTAGGCGCTTTCCATCAGCAGAAAAGGCTGCACAATTCACACCATTTTGATACTAGAGGGGTAGGCAGACTGAGATGTTGTACAAGTGTCAAGGTCCCACAGACGCGCTGTATCATCTCGTGATGCACTTGCTAGGAGGCGGTTGTTGTGAGACAGAGTGATCGCAGTGAGGACCTTTGTGTGACCCTCAAGAACGGCAATCTGCTCCCATGTGGCGGTGTCGAGTATCCTAATCGAGCCGCCGAAAAGACCGGAGATAAGCTTTTTCCATCCGAAGTCCAGGCCAGGCACCGAACTGAAGAGTCTTGCAACGGTCTTACCGTTTGCACGTCCTTTACTGAATTCTAGCCATTTGCCACAAGGTTATCCGTCAGCGCTTCAAAGCTTCAGCAGCCACATTCACGTTCTCAGCTGAATGCTCGAATTCCGTTTTCACTGTGACCACGCCCCGCATAGCATGCAGTAGTGGTCATCAGAATTATCAAATACTGGTCAAACAGAATCTCATGGAACAAATAAGATCCCCATTCTCTAAAAAGTTGCTGCTTCGACATGCACGAGGACGCGAACATCACAAGGACGACAAGGACCAAAGCAGTGCGTGTGGAACAGTCATGCACGTTTCATTGCAATCCATCTTATCTTGACTTTCATTACAGACTTGACAAGAGACAGTGGACTAGGGGTTCCAAGGGCGGGACGATACACTGGGCCCCTAAGGCCCTTTCGGTAGCTTAGTTAGCATGTAGACTAATAGGTTCTCGCATATTCGTTGTGTTGCCACGCCATCAAGTACTGTAGCTTGCTTTGCCATTGCTAGGCCTTACGTAGAACCTCTGTCCCTGTTCAACGGGGATCGAAGGCTTCAAGGGCCGTTGAGATTAGAGTCGGGATCAGCAATAATAATGCACCAAAGGCTTGGGAGTAAAGGATGTGGGCGCAGATCGATGCTCCCACTGGTAGAGTACGAGTAACTCAGAACGCTTTACTCGAAAGTTCGGATGATTGAAATTAAGGTTGAAATGCTTATGTAAAGTTGAGGCCTATGTTCGGGATTCTCTTTTTCTCCACCTCTTGTGCTGAACATTGTCCCGCCACAGCAGCAATGGCATCCATATAAATGCAGGACTCCAAATCCAAGCATTCCGATTTTCGTAGCCTCAAATGTCAAATATCCCTAGTAATATGTTGACCTTCTTGACTTACCTTATAAGAACTACCGAGTTTTACGTCATGTAGCCTCAGCCTGGAATATTGACATTCCAGATAACGTGAATATACGAGACCTTGTCGATGCAATTGTAAGGAGTGCCATTCATCTGGGGATAAAACCCCCTTTGTACCGCTTTGATCATGACATGCCACTCCCTTGCTTTGACCATCCTTAGTAGCTATAAAAGCCTGTCCGTCTTTTCTGTAGCCTCAGTGAATTGACCCCCATTCACTCACTCTCGCATCATGCGATCTACTCATTTCCCCTTCGAACTTGCACAGTTCTCGCTGCGACGCTCGTACTTAGCAGACTTCCACAATGTGTGACTCTGACATATTCCTCTGTGGCGCCAAGTGCACATGAGTTTGAGGGGTTTGAGAAGAGGTTCATGGAATGATGCATTCACACGCAAGTTTGGTATTGGACAACCACGTCTTGACGCACCAAGAGGGTGTGACAGGATGAGGGATGATATATTGAATACGTGCCACTGAGTTTGGCTGAGCTGAACTAGGTAAATTCTATGACGATATCGTGGTTGTAAGCACATAGTTTACATATTTACCCTTAAGGAGACATCAATCGGCGAGGCAAGAAAATAATACATCGTGACCCATACCACCCGGTATGCACCAGGCCTCATTCAGCCCCAGATCAGAGCCTCAGCTTCGGCACTGCGGGGGACAATATCGCATTTGAATGGCATGGGGTGACTATTAGACAGGTAAGCATGATTCATTGTCTCAGATCATCAAACCTACGAGATCGAACCGTCAGTCTGCTCTAGCGTTGGCGTTATCTCCTTTCCATCCTCAACGTGTTTCTTGATGCGAAGAACGGCAAGGACCGTCGCGCAGGAGATGAACAGAGATGCATCCGCGAGGTTTACACCTGTTTGATAGCAGTAGAAAACGGGTCATAGTTTGAAAACGCTTCTTCCTACCTGGACATGTGCTATTCATGGATGAAAAGTAAGTATGGATAGGCGCATGACCAAAATGCAAGACTTACCGCCTTCCATATCCGAAGCAAGCTTCACGGGATTCTGGCTGAGGATTGCTGCCCATAAAGCGAGTCGGGTCGAAGATTTCTGGGTTTGGGTATGTCTCTTCGTCGTGGAGGATCTGCCTAGACAGGGGTCTAGCAAATGTAGACAGACAAATGATATCGCTCACCAAATATTGGCAAACAGTAAGGATCCCTTTGGAATGAGATAACCGTTATAGATACTGTCCTGTAAGGCAACGTGCGCAACTAGTCATTTCCAATATGAGATGCCCAGCATGACGGATGTAAGCAGATCGGCGCACCGAGTGGAACGACAACATTCCACCGCAAAACTTCCTTGCAGATGGCGTTGGTGTACGGCAAGGAATTACGATCATCGAATGTCGGCAGTCTGTCGGTGCCTACCACGGAGTCAAGTTCTGCTTGGGCCTGCGCTTGAATATCTGGGTATATCGTCATAGCAAGGAAGAACGCATATATAGGTGAAAAGGTCTTGAGAGTCAGATTAGCCAATTGACAAATGATGTGCAAAGAGACACTTGAATACCGTGTCAGAAGCACCTGGAAAGGAATTAAGTCTGTTGTGATTACTATATACAACAAAAGGGCACACCAGCATACATGGAGAGAGCGGACCACTTTATTAAGTCGTCTTCTTCTGGACTGAGGCTCCGCCCCTCGTATTGACTTGATACGAAGGAATGTGATGCGGTACCCGCCGCCTAAAAAGCGTTGTAAGACAATATCCCTGCGCCTCATAAATATTCACCATCTGTTCTAAGACCAAATTGTAAGGTGTCTCCAGAAGATCCCGGAGCGTCTGCCTATAAAACAGAGCTGTTTTCTGGAAACTTGCACCGGGAAACCACGATGGCAGATATTTCACTGCTCACGTATCGTATCAGGATTCTGCTGCATTCTGTAAAACATAAAAACGAACAAATAGGAAGGGTATTGACAAGATATGCGGATGGGGTAGTGGCCTCAGAGAACTGCCCCATGGCTTTATTAGCCAACTCTACGAGGGGGTCATTGCCTTCTTGAACGTCGTATCCATATGAAATCTTGAGGATAGTGGTTTGAATTGCCCTGTGCAATGTCAATCCTCACACAAGATGGCGCATGATGCTGCATTTCAAAACTTACTTGCGCACATGGGCTGATAGCTCCTCCGGTTTATTCAACACATTTTGCACAAAACGCAGGGTCACATGCTTCTGGATAGCATGAAACGCCTTCACGCTGCTCGGACTGCCAAAGAGCATACGGTACATTCTTCGAATCTGGCGGAAGCGTTCTCCATACTGCTGGAAAATCAAGCTACCATCCCAGCCGACGAGATCTCGGGTCATGGTCATATGAGGGCGGCCGGAGGTGATAGCACTTTTCTTCTCGAGGATATCGATGGCTGCTTTCGCAGAATTGAGGATGATAACGCGGCTTCCAAAGACGCTGATAGAGCTGATCTCCCCTGTATTGCACCGAGTCACTGAGGTACTGCAGGTGGCATCGACAAGGACAATCTTGCTCACCATATTGCTTCCCCCACGCTGCATAGGTGAGCCATGCTCTCTCTAAGGGCATGTCTCGAAGGTTGCCGAGCAGCGGTGATGGTTTGGGTCCCGGAGGAAGCGCATAAGATATTTTTGGCACTAGGAGACGTTTCACCAAGTAAAATACAATTCCTGCGAAGCAGACGCTCAACCACTTGAGGAGAATAACTTCCATATTGTGGGTGCAGAAGGAACTGAGATAGAGCATTATCTATGATTGGCCGGCTATTACGTAGCATGCCAGTGCACCGCAGAACTACTTGATAGGACGTACTTGACACATACACTGCGGAGCCCATCATGATAAACGCAGATGGATGTCTCTTCCAGGTTGCGGATCTAGCTATAATAAGTTACAAGTGTGGCTGATCGTCATGTACCGCCATGTTTGATTTGTCAGGTAAAACGACTTGCAAGAGTCAGCATCATGAAGTACTGACTACACCAACGGACAAGTCGAGTATTTGGTTTGCGAATGGCTGGCGATGACAGCAACAAAGAGAACGAATAGGAGACGTTGACTGGCAGAAAGCCACTCGCTCAGTAAACCTTAGTTTTAGCTTTACGTTCGCAAGCTCAGGATGAGTGGAAATTGTACTCTTGGCAAGGACGTATTACCGGTTGGCTTGCTGTTATACAAATAGCGCTCAATGGCACAAATCGTGTTATGAGCATCAAACGACAAAAATACAACATGTACACAAAGGAATGTGAGAGCCCGTCCACCAAAGATGTACGGGCACGAGATATTTCGAAACCAAACGAGCAGCTATCAAAGAGAAAAGGAGAAATCAGGGGATCAGAAGTACGTTTAAATATGTAGTGATCTTGTGACAGTACCGAAGCAACGAGAAGATATTCAGACGGATGTAATGTATGTCAATCACTTTATGCACGAGCCTCAATCTCTTGAGCCTCAACCTCGGCTACCTTCACCTTCTCGTCAGTGTATTCAGGAGGAGCCACAAAAATGTTCTCCGCATCATGTTCAAACATGATGTATCCGTGGTCGAGGGTATCCTCCTCAGTCCTGTCACCTCTGATGGTGCGATAAGCGAGGACAGACATAACCCAGAACATGCGAATCAAAACACCGATTCCACAGCCTTTCAAAGTAAATCAGCGGAATTCTGGTGACGAAGGCGAATCACCTACCAAGTACGAACGCAACGGCACGACCCTCCCATCGGCCGAGAGCCATGATGGCGCGGTGAACACGCCTGAAGAAAGTTCCGGCTTTCTTGTGCTTCATGTCGTGAGGATGGTGGTGGTGGTGGTGGTGGTGGCGGTGGCGGGGTTCACCGTCAATGGAAATAACCCGCACGCCATCCTTAATATCACCTGAGTGATTCTCCTCGGAGGGATCGGTGGATGGAGTGATGGGAGCTCCTATGAAGGGCATAGGAAGGATGCGAACTTCCCCGGTAATAGGAGCGGGAATGTTAGGGACCTCACCCTTGAATGCGTCATGATCACCCATCTCGATGACAGGAAGGCCAAGAGCATGGCGGAACGCATTTGACATGCGGAGCGCCTTCTCTTTCAGGGATGCACCACAGAAGTGACGCCCTTTGCCTTTGATCTCGGTGGTGGTTGTCATTACAACGGTCGGGCGCACCAAGTGGACGACGTTGTCTGAGTCATCGTTGCCGTTCACATTGGCATTGGCGAGTGCATGGCCAAAGCGAATGTTTGCATTGGCGTTCGAGCTCTCGATGACACGGATGGGCTCCGCACTGACTTGACTGACTGTATCAAGGTTAGTAAGGCGACATATGCTCCTTCAAGTGAGACATACCAATACCAGCCCCTGCGATGAGAACGGGAAGTATCGAGAGGCGCATTCGGCGAGTTTGTTTAGATGTGGTTGAAAAAGGTACTGTAGTGAGAAACTATGGGCTTTGAAGTTTGGAGATATAAGAAGAACGATTTCAGAAATCTTGGTGGTGGTGTCAGTGGTGCAGCAATGTGCTGCGGGAGTGAGTTGCCGTTAGTCATAATTGAAACTCCGCCTTCTGAATCAGGCTGTGTTACTCCTGGTCCAATCAACCACCAGCAAGATTTACAACCGCAGCGCAGTTATTACCGCAATAATAACACATTTCGTGAAATTAACCGACTTCTACTTACAAGGAGAGCAGTTGTACATACTGGCTTCGAGGGGGCGTTCCAGGTAGTGCTGCCGTTCGATTGTGCTTTTCTTAGGTCTTGTACAGTTATTATCGTCTTAGGAACGATTTGCATCAATCGTCTTTGTCCTGGGGCGATTCCTTCGGACCCGACAGCCCACTGAATGCGTTCGAAAATAGAGGTTGTATTCAATGACTGCGGAGATCATTGCACAGTCATCAGTCGATAATGCCACATAGCCTCCCGACGGCTTAGCACCCGGGGCCTGGGCCTCTTGCCAGTTTTATTTAGCACCTGGGTCTCTGACTCATGGTTCCAAAGTTACGCCCGCCATGCCCCACTGACTCCCACAGCAGTCACCCCGAAAGGTCGCAGATATCTATACAGATAGTACTTGATGACCAGGAGGGCCACTGATGTGACCGCTGGAATGCCGTTCAACGTGTCCAATTTTGACTATGACATGTCACAGTTTTCCAGGTGTGCTGTCGAGGCCATCTGATGTTCAGCACACGGCAATAATAATCTGTAGCTTCCCGTGTGTATGGACATTGCGACTCCTCGCACCCTGAGCTGGCAACAACCCCTGGGGCCTGAACAACAGGAGAGGCCGCTGGGTGGCCCCTGATATCGCTCATGGGTTCAATTCTGTTGTAAGTACAGGTTTTGATATAGATTTCTAGATGTGCAGATAACCAAATGAAATCCTATCTCAATACGTCCCACGATCTCGAATTTAGTGGAATTGATTGCTGCAGCCGAACTAGACGACTACGAATGCACATTCTACCTATGATGTGAGGCCTCAAGTTCCGCTTTTGCAGCAAATACATCTGCCGCATAAGTTGGCGGCTGTATCACAACTTACCACAAAGATCGATGTGAGTATCAATCGCTCATATGACATGCAGCTTTTCCCCTGCAACAGCAACTGGCATTAGTACGGATGCGATGGCGCTTGAATCCTATACATGAGAATAGTTGCCGGCTTCCAGTGTTGTTGCGGACGATATTAACGCCTGCAAGCTATTCATTCTTGGTTGTAGATGATGGGAGATTTCTGTACCCGTTCGAGCTCGGACTCGAGCTGTTGACAGTTGCAGGAGTGGCACCTCTTAGATTGCGCACATATTATTGTCTGGTACTTATTCATACAAATATGTCGTATCCTCACAGCAAAATAATATTAACTCTCTCCATTCATTAACCAGGTACACTCCTACGCATCTCCTTTGGACGCAGCGCCACCGCTCCTGGAAATGTGGAACATGACTTTACCCGCAGGTTCGCCATCCCCAAGCAACTCGAGTTCGGCCACTGGTAAAAAATTATGTTAGCAAAACATTTTTGTTTCAATCGCATGCGTTCTGGCTGACCCGCATTGGTGTTCCCGAGGAGGTCACCAAGACATTGATTGCTCTCCGTTTGCTTGATGATCTTGTAGCTGAAGAAGCAGCGGCGAGCAAAGACCTGTACGTCAATCCTCGAGGACTCCATGGCATCACTAAATACTCCATTATTATCATCCCATGAGACATTTTTGGGACATACAAGGTTATGCTATCCTCCCATGCGGCAACATACTCGCCGTCTTTGACGTACTTGGTCGTTTTTGATTGCTTCGTGAAGTTGTCTCCCTTGATGCAGATGTAAAATTGTCCGCTGAACAGCCCGATTTTCTTTGGCAGTCCGCTTGCCTTGATGTCTGCGACCATGCTCATCAACAGTGCTCAATTATGACCTGCAGCTAAACTGGAACACACTCGTGATTTGGACTGACACCTGGGACGGATGAACGGAACCCTCGTCCACAGAATATGCTTCCTCAGGCGATTCAGTGGTCGGCGTCAGTAGCATGTCCTGGGGTGGAACTAGGTTCAATTGCGACATGGCGGACTGAGTAAAAGGTAGTGGTTACTGACAGGACCGTTTCTCGCTGACTTTTATACACTCTTGAGTCGTGGGCGCAGTCTGCAATGGCGCAACTGGCCACTTCATATACACACGGAGACCTCCAGCATTGTATTGCAGCGTGTCATAACGGAAATCTGGAAGAGAAGGGCGTTGCAGTGATTGTGAACGATCAGCTCCTGAGTCTATGGCTCGACCGACGGCCGATGATGGATGATGGATGAACTGTGAAGGGGATAGGATCCTTTCACAATGTGCCATGTTCTCAGTTGCTAAATCTCTGGTAGACTGCTACTCGAGATGTAAACAAACCGAGCGTAGTGAAGAGGCGGAGGTAGCTCGCTCGAGGCCCTGGAGCAACGCTTCTTGAAGCACAAAACCTCGAGGCTTCGTGCTTGTTGCGCCTGCGTGCTATCCACATGCATGGTGAGTGTAGCTTATAATGTCACCGGGTTAGGTTAGGTTATGCGGCTCATCAAAAGGTAGTGCTATGAATCGTGAATTTCACTTCACATGGATAACGCACCTAAGTAATTGTAGTTTTCCGGAATTGACACCTTTTCTCCGTCACGGTGTGCGTAATGGACTTGGGATGAGTGTGACTCTACGTCGAGGAGTGAACTTGACGGGCCAGCTTGAGCCCTCCCTTTGGAGAAGTGGATAGAGAACTTCTGCTACTGGTACTAGTAATACCTGTAGTGTTCAAGAGGGATGTGCATTTCACAAGGGCACCTCGTGTCGCTGTCAAGTCGCTCTGCTAAAAGAGCAGAAAGGCTATCTTCAAGCCCGAGAACTGGGACGCTGAGTCAGTTTCAAAAGTTCATGAGCCGTCACACGACAGACGCTGGAAAAGAAACTCATGTAATTACCTCTACAAGAGCCGCCACATCCATGTGTCGATGTCGGTGTCCTGATTCTGTTGCCAATTCAGCAATTTAAAGCACAGCGGCCCGGGGGTCCAATAATGGCATTTGCAACGAGTTACGAATGATAGTCCAAAGTAATTCCAAGGGTTAGACTGCGCGTGCATTAAATCCAGGATAGCTCTAGTAGAGTTCGTAGGAGGCTAATGATTACGCCACTGAGTGGTTCGACATCGGGCCCGGGAAATTTCGGTGATGCTGACGAGTCAAACCACCACCTGACCGTCTTGCGGTCCTTCTCAAATCGTCCTTCGATGAAACTAGCAGTAATATTGCCCGGATGTAGATGGACAACCAGTGACACGGAACCAATGACCACACTGAAGCTTCAACTTGTAGTTCATATGGCAAGTGCTCTCGATCGGTCTGTCTCAATCCCGGAGCTTGCAGCGCTGCTCCGTACATTCGCTTTTACAGGATACTCTTCTGACTCTTTTCACAGTGCCAACCTTGTTACAGTAAGCTCTCTCCCGATTGTCTTCTATGTTTTGTCGGAACTTGCAAAATAATAACTTTGAGTTCAACAATGCAAGTGAGCATTTAAATTTCAATGCCCTAATACCCCGGGTATTACAATCATCCGAACTGATTTACGTTAAAGATAGAGTAGTGCTGCTGCAGTTCAGTTATGAACTTGGACTCGATGCGACAATTTTCGAACTTGACCGATAGATTCCGGCTCCACATAGAACTTCAGTCCGCGCCAGGTCAAACAGGTACGTATTGTTCCATTCGATTTGACGTAGAGAGATTCTGAACCGTGGGCCACAGCGAGCAACTGATATAGATCCCGCCCGTGCTGTCATGCGGGCACTCCAAACTCCTTCACAAAGGGCGTACCCGCATAAGGGTTGCCGAACTATTGGCTTTAGCCTTTCCTTTATCCATCGCCCTCAGCTAGCGATGAAAGTCATGTTAAGTAGTAGGAGCATGTTATTCCTGAAAAAGGACCTCGGCTACGTGATGTTTTATGGTATGGAGTCCATGTTTCTGACTATTCCATACCATCGCCACCTTGGGCCTATGCTAGCAAAGGTATTCTGGTAAGAGGACGGAGGACAGATTCAATCGGCTATCCTTCGTTGCTATAAAGGCCTCTCTGAACAGGCCAGAAGATGCACAACGACCGGGTGACGATTCTTCAACTATTCCAACTATTTCGACCGTCATGCGTACCAACTTTCTTGCCTTTGTTATCTTTGCCTGCACTGTCGATAGGACATTTGGTGCGACCTATCGAAGGACGAGCCAACTCACAGGACAGAGCTTCCTCGACGCATTTCATTTCGACGCGATCCCAGATCCAACTAATGGCAGAGTGTAAGACATCGTCTGAGCCGCAACATTTGAAGGCTAATTTATTCACAACGCATCTCAGGACCTATGTCGACGAGAGCACTGCTATATCTGATGGACTCGTTTCAGTGGATAATAACCAACTCACGCTGCGAGCAGACTATACTACGCAACTGTCTCCCTCGGACCCAGGAAGAAACTCTTTTCGAATCGTATCGAACGCGCAGTACAGCACTCATGTGGCAATGTACGTCCATACCTATAGCATAAGTGCGGGGTCCAACTACATTGTCTAAATTCAGTTTCGACATTGCACATATGCCACAAGGCTGTGGAACATGGCCGGCTGTTTGTGCGTACAATTTGTTACATTGCTTGACCTGTAGCTAACTACTGGTTAGGGTCAGTATGACTTAACGACTCGATATTTTTGATGTCTGACTATTGCACCACGGTGTTCATTCACTCAACAGGGTTCGTCCTTTTTGTAGTGTCATTTCTTCCTTTCATTGACTTTTTACCTTAGGAAGTGGGAGCAAACTGGCCTTACGAAGTATGTTTAGATCGGTTTCATTTTCTATTGATGATTCATGATCACAGGGCGAAGTGGATATCTTAGAAGGTGTCAATGATGAACCTCCGAATGCGTGCACTCTCCACACAGGCTCTAGTAAGATGGCGTCTGAATCTGAGAAAACTACAAATACTGAAATTGGTTTTCAGATTGCCAAATGCCGGCCTCTCGCCCAATGACGGGGTTAGAGCCAATTGTAGAGTCTCGAGTATTAGGTGCTGATACAATTGAATCTAGCACCGCTGCGGGTAACAATTGTGACGCATACGCTACTGGCAATGAAGGATGCGGGGTCACGATCAACGACAACAAGAGCTATGGTCCGGAATTCAACAACAATGGGGGCGGCTGGTATGTATTTGATGCCAGTCATTGGCTCCGGCATAATAACAGTGCACCAGGTACGCAATAGAAAGGAGTTCAAGTTACATCAAGATTTTCTTCTGGGAGAGGACAAGTGGCTTTGTCCCGAGCGATATCACGTCTCCTGGGTCAAGCATCGATACTAGCACTTGGGTACGTCACACGTGCAAATCGTGACATCCTAATCGAACACAATTTCAAAGGGAACGCCCGCCGCATATTTTCCTGATACCGATTGCGACTTCCCTAGCCACTTCGGACCACACAACATCGTCATCAACCTCACATTCTGTATGTGGTCATCCACTTTTTTCTCTTCTATCTAACCAGTTCCTAGGCGGAGACTGGGCAGGTAGTGTTTACCCCTGGTCTGGGTGTCCATCCACATGTGTGGGTCAGTATCAACTTCTCTAGTGATTCTCTCGAAAAGGCTCATTCGCTTTGCCAGACTATGTAAACGACAACCCATCGGCATTTGACAACGCTTATTTTGAGTTCAACTCCCTGAATATCTACCAGTGAGGGAAATGATGTTCAGGATGAAACACCGTGCTAGCAATTGCCAAGCACGAAATCGCACAACTCCTTCATATAAAAGATACTGTCTTTCTATTTAATAACTACCCCTTAATCTACCATGTGATATACAAAGGAATGCACAACATGGAAACCAGTGCAATAGAGTCAATCAAGTCTCCGGCATCGCAGTGCATGCAGCACAGGGTGAGGAGACACTGGATAGACATATACAATGTTTGGACAGTCATTGATCATCATGTGCAGCGGAAACGTACTAGTACAGCCAGACACTGATGAATATCAAACAGCATGTGCAGCATCTATTCCCCCACCCCGCTCCACGAACAGCGCCTCAAAATCATCTGGACTCTGTCCAATCACACCGAAAACTTCCTGCAAGGTGCGCCCAAGATAATCCAGCTCCTGCGTAACGCCCTTCATAGTGAGAGCATACGCAAAGAACAGCAACTGCCGAGACGCCCTCACATCTCGGTTCCTGACTACATCGAGTTTTCGGATGGCGTCGACCTGTAAACAAGAAACGTCGTCATCCAGAAGTGAACTTCCAGTGATATAAACGTACCAGGCGCTCCCTCGATTTTTCAGCTGGCGGTAGATACGGTGGCAATGGGGCTTTCAAACGAAAGGCGGAGGCGAGAGTGGAAAAATAAAGAATGATGTTGCCGACCATCTCCCTTCGCTCCTTATTCACTGGTAAGATGAAATCTTTCCTTACGGACTTGACATCATACGTCAGAGCGTGTACCATCGTCAAGGCATGTAGCTTACCGTGATCCATTCCTCTCGAGTAGTGACGCACCGCATACTGTGCAGCTTATCCAGGATGGTCTGGAGACTCGTTAATATCGCCCGGTAGAGCAGTATAGGGAAGGGTCCTTTCAGCCGTGGCTCATGCTGCGTCTGGGCTAGAAGACCTTGCAATTCGATGAGCTTCCTCTGGAGATGCAATTCCCTGCATAGAGTCCGAATAAGCCACAAGTGATACACAGGAAAAACCACGTGCACTAACATGGCCATAAATTCTTGAATCGATTTGCTAAGCTTGGCTTTGACAGACTTGGGTAAAAGTGGCGTCGCCTCGTCTGGGGTATTCGCGGCGGGCTCGTCTTCATCCGTGTCATCTGTTGCGTCGTGCATGCCAGAGTTGGCGGCGACCAAGTAGGTATATAGCCATCCGATGTTCAGACAGAAGCTATGTGCAACTGGTCAATAGCTGTCATGCTCAGGAAAGTAACGTACGCACTCTCCCAGCTCTCTGCTCAGCTCCCTTCGGGCTTCCGCAGGCCACCAGAAACGAGACACAATCGCAGCCCAGAGGACACCAACAATGACCGCAGCCGCGCGCTGAAAGGCAATCTCGAGTACCGATACATCAGCTTGTCGAAGGTTGTATCTGTAAAACAAAATGCAAGAAAGATCAAAAACATAGTACGGGCAGCGAATAAATTTGGTTCGGCGTACGAATAAAGGCACGTCAGATTATACGTCAGGAGAACAAATCTCCCTGTTGTCGCATATATTGGAGCTGCGATGATGTAGTAGAAACAAGGCATCGAGAAAAAGAAGCCAATGATTGATAGCATGATTGGATTATGAGGGAAAAAGCTATAAGCACCCGCTGCGACGCCGGCTCCAAAGCTTCGATTTGTCAGACACAACGGGAGAACGAAATTCCAAACGAGACGACGCACAGAGTACCGAGCACACGATGTATACTGAAGAAATTGGTCTAACAAACGAATCAGCAGGGACGCAAATGAGGGAATATATCATCATACTGCTCCGATCGTGGGTGACATGACCACGAAAAACTGAAACACAGATATGTAAGTCACGTGTGAATGATGTATAACCTGCCTGCACGCACAGAAATTAATGCCCATTCACCCTTGTACTCCGTGAAGATAGGTCTCGTAGCATCAAAGAATGCAGGTGCAGCCAACACGGCAGTGGACATGCCCACTTTGAAGGCATACTTCACCTTGGGCTCCCTCAAGGTGGTGCCAAAGTCCCAAAGTCCGCGCTTGATGCGCCCGATGAAAGTAAGATTCGCGGGATGCGGCGTTTGTATCGTGTTTGGAGCGTGAGGTTGGACCTTTGGAAAAGAAACTTTATGACGATGAGGCGAGGTGAAATACGTCGCTTGGGGAAAATATCAGTAGATCGCAGGTTATCTCAAACTGCAATCACTGACAGATTCGACGGACACCGTGTCGACTGGACTTCTCACGAGCCAAGTTACGTCGCCGTAATCGTACTGCAGACATCAGCAGTGAAGGCCCGTGAACAATGTATCGTGTAAACCAGCTCGGAGTGTCCGCCCTAAGTTGTTCGAGCGCATATATCCTACGCATGGCGTCCGTGAGAGAAATGATCTCCCCAGAAAACTCCTGCAGTGTGAAAATGAAACTGAAACGTGGCGACTTGAGCATGAAACCCCCAGATAAAACAACAGAAGCTTACAAATAGAGAAGAAATATGTGCTCATTCTCGCTTTTGACTGTATTTTCCTGCAAAGAATCGAAAGAGCCCCTTACAGAGTGGGAAGAAAAATCGTTACGCCTGTATAAACGCATGACAGCATGGTTTGATGTGCTCTCGAATGCAAACAATGCGCGCTCAATCTCATCGATCAACACGTGGAAATCATGAGGTTGGAAAGGGGCTTCTCTCTGGACATGTTGGCTCTGCGCAAATGCCTCACGTAGCCGTTTGAGACTTGCAGTACAGGCTCTCTGAAACAACGCATAAGTACATTCTGCAGTAAACACACTGAGTTCTACTCACCGATAGCGCCTTTAGCGGTGGGCCAAGATCGTCAACTAGGTCACCAAACATATCCGCTGCAGCTTGTAATAGGATTTCATCTGCGTCATCCCTCACGTCGAACCCTCCGTTGGAAAACGTCCTCTTGCTCATTGGTGTAGTGTACCCGCTTGGAACACGCCCTTTTCCATTCGTTTGATCGCGACGCTTCAACGTCAAACGACCCTCGGAGTGAGCCTTGGCGAGTTCGTACTGCAACCGAGTACCGCTCCTTAGCCCATTCAGATGTTGAGCAAGACGAGTGAGGCTATCAACCGCATCCTCGTACGCTTGTCTGGACGCCTTGCCTCCTCGTCCACGCAGACCACTGAACCATTCCGACTTGGCTTCCGCCAAGTTGTTCTTGAGACTCGTAAAGCTCGCCTGGTGGTTCTCGACCGCTTTGTGTATCTTATCCTGGCTGGGCTGGCGAATGGGCTCCTCAAGGAGAAAGGTGTTCGTGAGCATGCCAAGCAGGGTGGCAAACGAATCCAGTGTCTTTATCATGTTCAACTGGAGGCTTTCTGTGGCGCTTTGAGGCCATAACACGAAGCACACGAAGTTTGATATCAATGTGCCGATAAGTACGACCGAGGAGACTTGCATGAGAGTGTCCCAGCTCCCTTCCTTGATAATTCTGGGGAAAGCTTCAGCCAACGAGTTAAAAGGCGATGCATGATAGCTTACACGAGGAATAGTGATATGGCAGACATGTGACATGCTGATGAACAATTAGTATAGGTACAGCACGAACCGAAGCGTTCCATCGACATACCCCCATTAAACGTGGGTTTGGCCATCCAGACTTTCATCCAAGCAAGGCCCCACATGCCAATTCCTATCCACAGAATGACAAGGACATCGGCGAGCCATTCCCACCCCGGTCTGACCTCGAGGGCCCAGAACATCGACATGCTCCCCAAAGAAACAAATGCTGCGTAAAAGAATGAAATCGAGGAGTACGTGTCAGCTTCCATCATTCCGCCCATGGTCTTTGCAGGGTTATAGTAGATAGTACTATAAGAAATGAGCAGACCGGAAAAAGAATGAAATTGAGACGCGTACATGGAGGCTACCAGGTGACCGGTGGGCGATGGACCAGTGCCCCCTGGTCCCGCAGAGGCAATATCACTGAGGAATCCAGAGAGGTATGGTGAAAACGTAAAGAGAGAGGCAAGGAAGTAGGCCACTGCGCATTTGAAAACGTTTTTCCCCAACACTGGTATCGTGGGTACTCGAAGAAAACGAAGGCCTGATGCAGGTGGAGGGATTACGGTCGCTAAAGAGTCATCCGAATTGGCTCGGTCGGCTTCTGGCTGGTGCTCTGGTTCAGATGAATGTTCACTGGTCTGTTCGAAGTCAAACGGCGGCTGTAGAGGCCTGTGCTCCTGCACGGGCGATTGCAGGACACTGTGGAATGGATCGACGTCGGTAGATGCGGCTTGTGAAACCGGAAGCCCCGCTGAAGAGAGTTGGGAATTCACGGTATGGCGCCTGGCGCCTGGCCGGGGGCTCGTCAACTGGCCCTCGTTCTCCATAAGTTGTTCGAAAAGCGACCATTGTGAGTTTGGTGTCGGCCTTGCGAACGACGCACGAAATGACTCCCTAAGATTTTGAGATGAATGAACGGGCGAATGGGTCTGGGAATCCTTGGCGACAGTATGCGAGAGACTTCGATCAAGCCTTGGGCGCTGACTGTGGGATGGAAGAGAAGCGAGCGAAGGTGTTGGGCGAATGCTCGGCTCTTCGAGATTGATTTGGCCAGGAGAGCCAACGAAATGGGAGCGGCCGTAATAGAGTGGTGTATCACTGTAGAACGACAGATTGAGAGGAGTCGGAGAGCCATCCGGTGAGTCGTTCTCAAGCGACGACATCTCCAGTGGTTAGACGCCTGCAGCTGCCAGTTGTAATTGTCAAAGGCAGTCTCTGAGACTTGGAGGCGTGGTGGTCGTGTAACACGCGTACCGGCTCCAAGTTGACACGAACTTGAACCGAGTATTCGCCTACATAGCACTACTACGGATCCGTCATACTGATAATAGATTGTGATCAGTACTACTACTAAAAAACCCTTACAAGGCCGCATTGATTGCGCGGAGTTGCGGAGTCAACGAGAGGACAAGTAATCGTTTCTCCCGCCATGTCAACCGAGCATCAGGATCTCCTAATTTACCATGCTTCCGCTCAGCCTATTACCCAATAATCAAAGACTTCGGACTAGTACCAGTACGGTCGGTCGGATATTCGCCGACGAGTGCAAATAGCATCGTCGAGCGGTTCAGATGAGGAGAACTCGACAAGTACAGAGCCTACTTCCTCTTTGCTAAAGCGGCGATCCGCGACACTCCCAGGCCGGACTCGGATACTGAAAAGATACTCTCCAAAGTTGCCCCTAAACTAAAGATGCTCGACGAAAAGAGCACATCGGGAAGGAGGAGCATGCGAGGAAGTTAAAGTTAAAGGTAATACATCTCTGGTCAATAAACGGAGGTTCCAACTCAAAGAAGCCCCTGAATGGCCAGCAAAGAGACGGTGCATCATGATGGAACCAGACCTTTCCAACCTTGATCACCCCGGTAACAATCATTGACTCACTAAATTCTTCCCTAGTCTAAGACGTAACTGTGGGCGTCCTCGCCTCTTGGTCCACTGACGTTGAGGTCAAACGGCGGTTCATCAATGCCCGGAATTCCCACAGACGGAGTGGGACAAGATCATCACTAGTCAACCCGTCGACCATCTCCTCTCATCAGATAGGTAAAAATGGTCAGACTGTCATCAGATTGGCTCCTCGCATGGCACGACCTTGCGCGAGCCTATCGCTTCGCATTCCCCCACAGACAGGAGGAAATCCATGCCTGCGGACACGGACACCACCTACTACTCCCTAGTCATCCACTTCGGCAAGGCAGTCCGGAAGCGTATCGGCTCATGACGCCGTGACTTGGAACTCTCTGATTTCAAAGAATTAGAAGATCTCGAAATGTCGTATTTTTCACCAATGAGACGGAACTAGAAGGACTTGATGAAGGAGGTGGAAGAGGACTCTAGTTCCGACTCACAGGTTGCGTTTAAAGGGAAGAAGCGGGCGTCTGCCTGTCATATTCTTCATCATGCCGTTACATTCATGCCTGCCATGTCCGAGGATGCGACTCTACCGACCATGGAGCCTGGGAGCACGACGAATTAGCGTAAAGATGTTATGATGTCACACAATAGAGGTCTCTAATATCCACTGTTCGGGATCCTGCATAATTCGGTGCGTCAACATGGTAACTCTGAAAATTAAGTGTCTTTCGGCTGCATGTATAGGCTCTCTTTTTATTGCCTCTGCGAATTCAGTAATTTTGAGGCAAGATTCTCCAGAGCTTTGGCTGGGAATCTCGCTGCTCACGAATCCCCGCGCGGACATTAAACAAAACTCTCATAGAGCAGGAACTAAACCCAACGCAAGCCAAGCTGCAATCATGTCCACTCCATTTTTTCTTCTCGACTGTACTACGGTGCAAACAACAAGAACAGAATCGGCGTGACAAGTCCATGGCGTACGTGAAAGAAATAAAACACAGTAGAAAACACGACGGATAACTATCAAACAAAGTTCTATGAAACACAAGTCATAAAAATATATGTAGAGTAACAATTACGAGCCAACGTGACAGGGAATACGAGTGGGGGAATGTCCAAATCTGTTCGTAATGTGCAAGTCCATAGTCTAGTGTCCATGCGTTGCTGTCCGTAGCGATGTCCGTTTAGTTCAACACAACGTCCAAACATTCATGTCCTAAGAGTCGTACGGGTCGTAAGGAACGTGATCATAAAAGCACAGAAACGCTGTCCGTAAGAGATGAGAGTCCAGAAAAGAAAGAAGAAAGTGTCCAGAAGGCGAAAAAAAAAGGGGAGAGGTACTACTATGTGTCCAAAGAATATCGGACCCAATGGGAGCCTGTGAGTCGATTATGGATATTTTTTTCCCCGTAAACTGCACGCAACAGAGCGCGATCGTCAGGCAAATCGCTGTGTAGATTTATAGCCCAGATAGTCGCTTTTGCACTTTGGCCACGGAATACCCCATCAACGGGAAGCGTGCGCTGAGGTTGTTCATGGCGTAAAGCATCGTAGCGATTTCACTACGGACATCTGAACTACTGACGAGCGGCCACGAAGACTCGATCATGTTAAGTTCTCGAATCAACGTGTCCACTACGCACGTCCAGCACGGCTGCATCGGAAAAAAAAAAACATCATCATTAGTCGACCTGTACAGCAAGTTAAGTTGCTCACGCCGATAATGGGGTCGAGGAGCTCGTAATCTGAGTCAGCGATATGTTTGATGATCGATACACAAAATCGCGCAGCTCGAAGGCACTTCTCATAAGAGATAGGATCTTCAGCGCCGAATGGGAAATACAGATGTATCATCGCTGCGTGAGCGAGAGTGTGTATCGCAATGTAGGTGTGCTTCTGGTCGGGCACTGTAGCATCAAGTTGATGCACCGGAATGAGAGTCGGGATAAATCGTGCGATCATATATTCTAACGTTTGGAAGTCATCAGTAAACGCACTCGGCGTAGCTAGAGCTGCATATTTATCAGAAAACGGGTACAAGTATGAAGCGAATAGACATACGCTGGTCCCAGGTGGAGGCGAGGTGGTGCGCACGTTCGAATAGAGCGGAGGCTTTAACTCGAAGTGCTACTGGTGAAAAGCCTCCGCGAAGGTTCGTGACTTGACGTTCAAAAAAGCTCCGAACGCTATGGAAGCTGTGTAAATCATCGATATGACCCTAGAAGAACGATCGGAGTCAGCCAACGTTCCATATATATAGCAGTGAAACGTACCGCTACATACTCCTCCATATCTTGCGGCCAGGGCATGATGATAGACGGGTATCCGTCGGAACCATCCGGAATAATGACTGGCTTGTGAAGTACCACTGACCAGCATCGATCCAAAACGAATACCTGCCAGAACGTCAATATGCGCTCGCCCTGCTCGATAGCGTCTTTTGGTGGGTCAAGCTTGAATGGTGAAATGGAGGCTGTGGTCTCGACTGATGATCGGTTCGTCATTGCTCCGTGGAGTCCGCATTGAATCGCCAGTGATGCGGCAGCGTTGGCATGGTAACTGCCTTCTAAAGTCCTTCCATTCGAAAGGAAGTACACAGACAGGAGACATGATGCCTGTATAACATCGAGTAATCTGTTATGGTATTGGAGGGCATCGGTGAGGGCATCGAGCGTTCGACTCAAGTAATAAGACTCATGGGTGCTCAGAGGACCTGGTCTGGAGATATAGCATGCCCACAAAAAGATGGCGTTTGTGAGGACAGGATGATGCTGTTCCATAACGGGCCGAGTGAAAGACTCTCGTAATCGACCCATGTGGAGACCAAGAAGGCACTGATGGCGATGTGAAGAAAAGATGTCAACCAGTGTCTGAGCGAGCTCTATCGTGAACTGTGGCTCCTCATGGTAGATATCCTTGAATGGTGTGGGTGAAGGCGAGGGAATGCCCTGTATCCATGAGCTTTGGGGGGAACTATTTACTGTGGAATATGTAAATCGCAAAACGAGAGTGATCGCAACATATCAACATACCAGAAGGCGGAAAGGGGGAGTGTGAGATGAAGCCCGTACTTGCTGGTGAGCCAGTAAGGGAAGATGATGAGCTCTCGGAGCGACGATGATGATGCGGATCGTGTAGAGTGATGGATTGCGAGGTGTGCTCAGAATCCTCGAGCTCTCGTATACGCTGCTCTAAACGCTCGATGTTTTCGCGCAAGAGCTGAGTTCTTGTCTTCCCCTTTCCGTCGTCGTAATGACACCCTTCAGGCTGCTTTGCACGAGTACACTGTTGGCAGGCGGGCTTGGACCCGTCACATCTCTGCAAGGCTGTGAGCGACCGATATTCGCCAAGACAAGAGGCTTACCATTTTCCGCTTTCTGGACAAGGCGCATTTGAGCATGATCAGTGACGAGCGTTTGGGATGAGAGTAGAGAAAATACCTGCAACGCAAGCATGCTTTCCCCCTCTGCAGAGTAGGCGGGGGCGTGGTGGACTGATTACTGGCCATTATGGGAAACGATACTAAATATACACGGATGAGAGTGGGTTCTAATGGGTGAAACGATCAAACTGCGGAGTGCAGTAGAGATGGATTGGGACTGACCAATGAACCGACGGAGGGGAGGAGACCTAGGAGACCAGACGCTAAAAGTAGTGCGAGAGAGCGACTCCAGGCATGAACAAGTGGCAAGACAAGATGGTCTGCTGCGACACAACTTTAGAAATAATAATTTACTGGGAACATGAAGGTCAGTCTGCGCTCAAATAGTTCTTGCAGCCGTTGGCTGCCGCTTTTGAAGGATTGGCTTGATGAGACGTCCGCGTGATGTCGGACTCCCTTTTAGGTATCAAGTTTACGCCGGAGATTAAGGAAATTCCCGAGGTTTTTGGCCAGTGTTTGTTTGTTCGTGTTTAATTATCATCGTCTGCTGGTCATCACACAACGGTCTCACTATGCCGTCCTGTGCCGTTGTCCACTCCTCGGCCCGCTTTCTTCCCCAGATCAGCTCAGCATCCGCTACCTTCGGATTGAAGCCATGAACGAGCACGTCAAACGTGTTGTTCCCGCGATCAAAGTCGCAATTCCTGCTCATATAGGTTTATTTAACAGTTGAAATACTACTATCGTGAAGACGTCGAGGACATAGTATGCGCGGGAGCCTCACCCATACTAAGCATGAGCAATAAGTATTTACGCCAAAGCTAGGCTGTGTCGACCCACATGTCAAGATCACATTGCCACCGCAGTACTCTATCTGACGTGCACTCTGTGTACCCTCTAGCTTGGATGGGCAACTCCCTCGTATTGGGTGGCAGGTGAGCACGAAAAGCAATCTGGCTAGTGTCACTCTACGTTTTCCTCAGTCTCGCAACCAATCATGCTCAGTCGGGCGAGAGTCTCGGGGAGTTCTGTAAAACGGATCTGAACTGACTTCTCAATAGTTCACCCCAATATGCCAAGCCAAACTGGTCTCCGTACGAACTTCGCCACGTGTTTTTTTTTCCTCCGCGGAATCGGTGTCGGAACTACGACTTTCGGATGGCTTCATAGCAGCCCTGCAACGATTTCACGAGTTCAGATTTTTTGACCGTCCCGACGGAAGTTTCATCAGTGTCCCTTCATAACGGATTGAACTGGCACTATACCCCTGTGCAAATTGGGCCATCTATCTTACAGCATGCTCACTGCCCCTGTGTCTCCTTTACGTTTTGCGCCATTCTCGTTAATATCGCGTTCGCCGCTCATGGTACCACGAGGTACTTCATTATTGCGGCCCGTTGCGAAGCGAGCCGATGCTGACAGCGCCTTGAATTTCTTGGTTGGCCCCGTTGATCTTAAGGCTAATTACCTAGCCACTAGTTTCGTGATGTCATTGAATCTGAAGCTGCGTTACTCCGCCGAGAGAATCGTTCGGCGGATGGTTTACCCCGAGGTACGAGCACTTTACTTTCAACATCTTGCGAATGCCGTGACCACGAACAAGGGCAGTTGCTTTTCCTGGGTGATAAAGTGGACTTGACTCAAATCTGCAAAACCCTTCCTTATGATGCTTCGCCGCCGGATCTGGAGTCATTTAATTTTCCTTCTTCAGGTTCGCGCTTCTTTATGCACTCATGATGTAAGCAGAACTCACTCTCAACTATGGAGCCCGGCCAATCAGAATATTCAAACCGGACCATCTTCAGGCTTATCTTGTCTATCGAGCGGTAACATCTACCCGCCTACCTCTCATTCTTGACCACGCCAACAAATGGAGATCTATTGTTCGCTCGCGTGCGGTCATGATTTTCACAGCTTCATCATTGAATTGTGCTGAATTAAGTGTGATTAACCGTCGGAACTCCGTAGCCGTGTTGCACTACATCTGCTAATCAGGTGAGTGCCAGCGTTCCAGTTCAAGATCATGAATTGGGCCATATCAACTCACACCGTCGGAGTGGTGCTCAGAGTGCTCGAGGTTTGATGACGCTTAAACGCCTCCGTCGGTAGGACCATTGACCGTAGCATGGACTCCACCCGTTAATGGGAGTTATTCAGTTTACCCTGTCGATGTTGAAGCCTCTAGCAACTTGATGGCGTAGTATCAAAAACTACTATTTTCACGCTTATCTTCAGCATATCGGGCGTTGCTGATCGGTGACCTTTATCCGCTGTCCTCTCTTTTGATCAAGTCAGCGGAAAATATTCTGCTCGTCGATCACCTCAGAGCATGCTTTACACAGTTCTGCCATTGACCTCTGATGACGTCGTATAAATGTCGGTCGGAGCTTCGAGGCCATGCCGTCTTAAGTACATCTGTAATGAGGTGAGCATACCCCAGCATGACATTAAATTCCCCAATATTAGCTCACCGAGTTGGAGCTATGTCAGAGTGCTCAAGGTTTGATGGTGCTTAGATCTCTCTTTCATGCCCGAATAGATTCCCTTCCGCCCATAAATGCGCATACTACATATATATTTCAGTCGCCCATTGCTAGCAGCGAATATCAGAACCTTGCATTGCCTCAAAAGTCTCGACCCATGTCGTCGTTACTTCCTGAGACCATTCTTCTTACGACTTGATGGTTTAGCATGCAGACAGACTTGCACAGGGATTTTTCCAATCCTGTGCCCTACCTGCACACCTCTCCCGTTCTCATACTCAATAACACCCAGGGTGCAACCTCGGTGGCCTCATTGCTTATAGATGTCACTCTTACATTGCCCTCGATAGCACCCGTCTCCTGGGCGTAATCTCGGCGTAGGTGCTGCTTTATTGCTTTCGTGTTTGTGCACGCACTTAACCTTAACTCTATGGCTTTGACGCACAACATAGCATGCGTATCGATAAACGCTACTTCTTCCTAGTACCTACCATCCTGGGCGAAAGCACTACAATCTTACCCACCTAATGTGGTATAAAGCTCTCACGGTGGCGATGTTGATCAAACTACACGTGCCCCGTGTCGCTCGGAGCGTCATGCACACTCGTAACAGTTACAGCACCGCGACTTTCCGTCATCCTCGCTATGCGCGGCCCCGAAGACAGCCCACTGATCACGAGTATTCGCACATCCTCTCCCTGAGCATTACAATAATCTCCTCGTCCCAACCAGCAATAGAATAGAACTGTGAGATTACGACTGACCTCGGGTTTTGCCACTTTGAAATCCCTGTATCAGCCGTTACCCTGACAGAACCCCGTCACATCAACTCACACACTGGCAATTGCAATCCGTTAGACCTTCGACCGACGATGTCGGTACAGCTTTGTTATCTCGATATCATTGTATATGTCAGGCTGTTTGATCTCGCTCGGATATGCGGGGGCGTGAGCTTCTCCTGGCATCTGGATTCTGCTAACAGTCACGGTTCTGGTGATATCATGATATTATTCTTGGGGCGAAGTTCGATCTCGCTCCGATATACGTGTGAACTTCTGCTAATACTTCTGGTGGTATGCTATCCTGTGGTGCGATGTTTCGACTTGCTCGCGATACATGAAACACAGTTATTGAATTGTTTCGTTAGGGCTTGCTGATCATGGGCGTTTATCTGGTCGGTCATAGCTTTACTCCGCCTCAGCCCCTTCTGGAGTTAGAGTTACATCCTTCCTCGGGATTCACAATATCAATACTGAATGCGCGCTCCATGGGGATTGATGATTGAATTATGAGTAGATCTCTATGCACAGGAATTACATAAACATGCATCTCCCCGAGTTAAGTACGTGCTGGCAATCATCATTGCCGACCAGCCTTTAAGCTTTATTTTCCGAGTCGACGGGACAAGATAAGCAAGTATGTATGGGCTCCATTCGAGATTCTTCCTGAACTTAATTTGATTATTGATGAACGAATAGAACTTCCACTGCCTCTACTTATCACACTTCATCAGAACTTCAAGCTCTCTGACGCACAGGCCGCCTCTGATATGAAAGAAGTAAAGTGAAGTATGGCATGGGCGTAAGATGCCATCCGAGTCTGTCTTCCACCTAACTGGTCCGATCTCTCAATAGGGTACAATCGTTAAAGAGGCTTGCAGCCTGCACGATTAAAGCCATTCACTTGCTAGTAAATCATCAGTGAGCACTGTGTGACTAAGAGCATTTTAGCAGATGCTTGCCGATTATTCGACGTCACCCTGAGTCGGAGTACCGTTTGTGTTAGAGTATGAGATACTGACCAACCAGTATAAACTTTCATCCTCCTCATAGATGCTACTAACATCAGACTGTTAATCTTGATGTGGTCTTTAGCTTCGCGTGCATGGTGCCGTCACGATCAAGGTATGCGTTGTTGCTAAAATAACAATGTAAATCTAAGTCGTTAAAGGAGGGGAGTCACGAAAAGTATCGATTTGTAAAATCAAGCCCAAGAAGATTAAGAGAAAATACTCACTCGTCCATCAACATATCGCCCGAGGTACAAGAGACTCCGATGCTGCTAAGTTTCTTTAGCGGTCGTGTATTTTTGAAATTCCAGCATAGCCAAAGCCGAAACAGATATAATAATAATAAACCCATCAATGTGCACTGGCTTCGCATCCGAAATTTAAACACACGTGGAGGCAACCTCACTGCTAGACACAAGTAACAACGTACCAGTAGAAGTCAATTTAACTTGCCACACTTGAGTTGTTCCTCTTTGTTCCTCGACCAGAAACTACAAAAACTCTGGAAGGCTATGCTCAGAAAGACCGAACGATATGCGCCACTTCCCATCAATTCCCATATTAACCTACCACATACATCCTGCGCGTCATCATCAGTGTGACCCCTTCGAGAGAAAGTTTAAACCGAGACCACAAACCTTCAGCAACAAATTCCGTGTCCACGCTGTGCGTAATGCGCAGACGTTTCTGGAACATCTTGAACCGGAACAAGGCAACGATCTGGTGCTTGCCTAGTTCACCCACTTCGTGCACCTCAACATGATCCGGTGGATAGCCCAAAGAGCGTCTCAAAGGCTCGTATTTGGCTGGTTATGGCACCTAATTTGATTGATGAACTTGGGCAAGCATAACCATGCACTTACAACTAATATCACGTCCCCAAGTGCAGCTGCGAAAACAACGCTTGGTCGCTACTCGCCATGCACGCAAGGCGCAAGTCGTCAGAGCAAACAGACGAACATTTTGGAAATGAATCCAGTCATTGCTGAAAGGGCTTCTCGCCCGTTATTACCTTGCTTGCAAGGTATTCTAAGTTCTTGCAACTTGGAATTCTTTTTCCCACCTTCCCTGGTCTTTTTGTCGGGCACGTGACAATTGCCTCTTAAGTCTTTCTTTCAGAAAAAAAACCGTAAAATAAGACAATAAAACCAACTTTACTCGTGAAGTGAAGCGTCGGCGCTAGACCTTGGTCGATGTTCACCGCCGTGTAGCATTCTTGTTTGAGGCCGTGTTCTTGACAGCAAGAATAGACGTTGAACCTTGAGCGATG